>VOQJ01002284.1:61678-72304 GCA_015052665.1 Apistogramma diplotaenia | reverse complement strand
AATTGGTCCTAGCACAGAACCTTGTGGAACTCCATAATTAACCTCAGTGTGTGAAGAAGACTCCCCATTTACATGAACAAACTGGAGTCTATTAGATAAATATGATTTAAAGGGCGTCTAATCTCTGTAATAAAATGCCGGAGGTGGAGGGAGGTGTCAGGCTGAAGACGGAGTCTTATTGGATTTGGTAAACCTGTGGGGCTCCAAAGGCAGCTAAGAAGTTCCCCCAGGCCATGCGGTGAGCAGCTCTGGCAGTGCCTGATGCAAAACAATTTAACCTCAAAACAATTCAGGCAAATTGTGAGAGAAATCAAGAGGGGGATGCGGTGCTCTATTCACATTTTGTATAGTGATAGTAGGATGCTGCTGACCTCAACTGAGGATATAGGCATGGTAATGGAAGGAGTGCTCCCACTGCCATGCCTCCTGGAAGCAGAGACCAGCAGGGTGACTCACCTATCACCGGGGGTGAGGTCACCGATGTAATTAAAAAGCAGTCCTGGTGGCAGGGCCCCTGGGGTGGATGAGGTTTGCTCTGAGATTGACAGATTGGAGAGAGGCAGTGATGCAACTGCTGCACCAATCTGTTGTGGTGATGAGGGAGGTGAATGTAAAAGCAAAGCTGTCGATTTACTAATCAATCTACGTCCCGACTCTCACCTATAGCCACTTTGGGTAGTTACCAAAAGAATGAGGTCGCAGATACAAGTGGCAGAAACTAGTTTCCTGTGAAGGGTGGCTGGGCTCTCCCTTAGTGACAGGATGACGAGCTTGGCCATTCAAGGACTCGGAGTAGAGCCACTGCTCCTTCACATAGAAAGGAGCCAGTTGAGGTGGTTCGGCATCTGACTCGGATGCCTCCTGGGTGTTTCCTAGGTGAGGTGTTTTGTCCTACTGGGAAGAGAGATTGGGAACAACTCGCTATCCCCCCGGTTGAGCTGGAAGAGGTGGGTGAGGTTAGTCTGGGGTTCTCTGCCTAGACTGCTGCCTCCACAACCCAAATCTGGATAAGTGGTAGAAGATGGATGGGTGGATGGGTGGGTGGAGTAAAACAATGGCTTACAAGGGACTGACCCTCCTCCAGTCGATAGTGAGCTTTATAAATCTGGAACTTTGAACTTTAAATAGGACAAACTAAGAAAGAACCATATTTTTGACTTTAGTAAACAAGTCAGACTTTTAAATATCCTGGCAGCTCTGCTGGAGCTCAGACTCAACCTCAAGACAGCCAAAGTGGAGCAAATGATTTGTTTGTAAAACACTGACTGTGTGTAACAGGTCGGCTGTCTGAGGCGCTCCTGAATGATCATATCTGTCATAATAGTGCTTACTAATTATTGAAGTGAGTGTTGTTGGGTTTGTAACCACGACAACGTTACCTGAGCTTAATAAAAAGGAAGCAAAATTGAAGTTTGTTATGAATTCTTCAGCCTAAGGGAGACTTCCTGTTACCTGGTATGTTCACAGATCATCTTCTGTTGGATCTCGTCTTCTTAAAGCAACAGGACAAAAGGACGTCTGACTTATTTAGAAGGTCAGAAGAAGTCCCTCACTTAGATATAAGCACGAATAAATCAACATCCTCCATATTGCAGCCCATACGGCACTCTGTTGTCTATACCAGGGTCCAGTAACAGGTGAGTGTAGCAGTGAGTCCCATCCATGTAACTGCGGCACCAGGACCTGAGGCAGAACAAAGCTCACCATCCATTTTCCTGTGGCACCTCGTGGCTGCTGCTTCCACATCAAATCTATTCTTTAGAGGAACAAACCGAGGCTGCTGCAGCAAGTTAACAGTTACAGTGGTAACGCCAGTGGCTAACTGCAGCATGAACAAAAACCCTCTTTTGTAACTGGTGCTGAGACGGGAATGGCTTCTTCTAACCAATTATTCTTGTTTTATATTTTGATCGTTCTTTTGTCTCTCAGAAATGCGATGGTTGGAGCACCATCGTCTGTCTGCAGGCCGGCAGGAATAAAAGTGTTTATGACTACATTTGTCACGCTTACATCATCAGCACTCTGTTTTCTAACAAAGAGAATCATTAGCAGTATTTGAGACACAGCAGAGGACATCAGTGATGGTCACAGAGCTCTGCGCCATGTTCAGGGTGTGGAGAACATACAGGATTCAGTCTCTGACCTCCGCCTGTAGCTGTGCACGATCAGTTAGACCTCTGCAGATAATCAGAGCCCGTTTCAGCGCTTGTCTCCACCATGTCTAACCTGGCTCTATCAGTAATATATCAGCTGAGGAAATTAATGTGAAGAGAAGCAAAGTGATTTCTTCTCCTTCCACTTAGTGTATGGTGCTGTCTGTGTCATTTTATTTCTGTCATACACTAAGAAAAAAAAATACCTGTCATTTCCCCCTCTTATCAGGGATTTCACATCTCCCACTTGTGTCAACATGTTTTTATATGCTGCCCATGCGCTAAAAACAATTTTCCTTTCCTGCAGCACTTCAATAAGAGAACAACGTGATGGTTTTTAAATGGCAACACCTCAAAGCGACATGTTTGGTGCCCCGAGGTAACTGCAGAGTGACTGAAGGACCTACTGATGCAAATCCATACGAAACCATGACCTGTCTGATTTCACATATTGCAAAAACGAGACTCGGGTCAGAGTTAATTGATTTTCCTGTGAGAAAGTTATCTTTTTTGAAACTGCCTGAACCTGAGATTTGTGAAGGATTGCATTATCAACATTAATATATGTCACTTTATGACTTCAACACACTGAATATTGTGTCTGCTGTGATGAAAAGTTTATAATTTACATGAAATTTTAAATATCAATATTTAAATAGCTGGAACAAACAAAGTGAGAATTCAGTTATGTCTTTTCTCCTCCAATAGCCTTTAATGATGCAGCAATACTGCTGAAAACACAATGAAATAAAAAAATATTGTGTTGCTTTAGGAGCGCCTGATGTGAATCATAATGTCGGTGCCCCTTCTATATTTAAATTCATATATTTGAAGCTTTTGCAGCATGCCCCTTTGCAACATCCTTTTGACAGACACCTGAAAAAGCTGTATCTGTAAGCGGGCATCCATGGGAATAGGCTTTGAAGCGATTACATTTGATAGCAATCTTCAATGGGACCTTGAATGACAGCTATGCATCTGTTTGGAGACAAATGCAAAACAAAATGCTGCCACTCAGCTACAGCTTTCACTTTCCCCCGTCTATAACTACCAGCACAGAAAATTTCACCTCGAAAGGAGTGAAACAGAAACACATTTCTGAGTGCCCGGGCTGTCGCTCAGTGCCCAGCAGCAAAGTAAGAAGTAACAAACACTCCACTGCCACGGAGTCGGTGCTTATCATTTACTTTTGATAGACAGAATTTGGGCCTTTTGAAATCTGTCTGATCAGAGGCAACAACAAAAAAAAGTCTTCATATGGCAGCATTTGAGAAATTATGAAATATCAGACATAACTCTATCAGATGCTTTGACATTAACATTACACACACAGCTGAAACTGTCTTATTCATGTCTTGCTTTGTTGAGCCTCGGTGCTTTGTCTGTTATAAACAGGGTGCTGTGCTGAAAAGGCACACAATTGCTTTACTGTGCCATCGCTTCCTCCCATCCTTCATGAAAAAAGCATCATGGTTGACACGTCTTTGATACCGTTCATTTATTTTGTCTCTGAACGAGACATTTCAAAGAGGGCCAAGATGTCCGCGTTGCCAAATGTGTCCCAAATAAATGATATCCCAGCCAGAATGGGAGCTCCTTGGAGAGTGTCCTAGCCAAAGGCGGTAAATCAATGGGCCTGCGCCAACATCCCAGCAGCCTCTGTGCAGGAACACACAGTGGGGGGACAAACGGCCTCAGTTGACTTGGCAGCTCAAAGGGCCTCTGAGCACAAGCCAGCATGCTCCTCAGGGAACTAGCAGCACCTCTTGGGCCACTAAGTGATGGAAGATGGAAACCAAGCAGGGGAAGAATTACAATAAAGCCTGTGAGAGGTAGACAGAGAAAGGAGGGAGGTGGGGAGAAAAGGAGTTTTCACAAATACACAGTATAAACATAAAGAGGAAAAGCGAGTGGGGTGTGGTGGGGTCAGGCACAGAGCTAATGCATTTATCAACAGTACATTTCATCAAATAAGATCCGGCCGATGCTCCAGAGATCGAGTTTAGAATTTAAAAATAACGACCTGATCAAAACGTCCTTGAAAGGTTGAAATGTTTTGTGAGAGTGGACACAATGTGTCTGTCTGTGGAAAAAAACAGAAAGCATTCATGTTCATCTCTGCTAGTCAATATCCTCCAGCTTCCATATCTCCCAGCTCTCAACATCAATTAATGTGTGTAGCGCCTAAAAGTAATCTCTATCATTTAAATGAATCTAAAGCCCCTCAGCAGAATGCAGGAAGCCCCATATCAACTCACCAGCTGCTGCCTTTAAAGTCCCCGATCGTTTGAGTAAGGCTCTGGTGGCTAGTTGGGATATTGATGTGGTACCGTCTGCCAGTGTGTCTCTTCCCGCTGGCCTCGAGCCAGATTTTAGCAAAGACATTAGTGGGAAAAGTCATAACCCACCAGCAGCCCTGTTACTATCAGCCCAAACAACAAGGTGAGGCCATTTTCGAGGGTTTACACTCCGAGCCGTGTTTGCGTACATCAGCATCCACTGAGGCAGTGTGTTACATCACACACACACCTACAAGAGTAGCAGTAACCTACAGTACAGCCACATTAGTCATTTTCCTATGCTAATGTGGCTCTCATCAGCATTATGCAAGAGCTTTACCTGCATGTCAAACAAAGGCAAATATTTGGAACTCACAAATAGCACATGATTGGTCTAATGAGGGCTGGAAATCGGGCTGCACAGCTCACTCGTGGGTGAGTTTTAGATTATCGATTCCACCAGATTATTATTAGCTTTTTGTGGGTGGCTGTGAGCCAGGAGCTAGAGCAGGTCAGCTGCTAATTGGAAGGTCGGTGGTTCGATCCCCGGCTGCTCCTGTCTGCATGCCAAAGAATCCTCGGGCAAGATACTGAACCCCAAGTTGCTCCTGATGTGTTTATTAGAGTGTGGACGTCTGTGTGAATGGAGGCTGTATGAAACACTTAAAAATGAGTCCCAGTACCTGCAAAACTAATTTGTTGTATTGTTATTTTAAGTTTTTAATAATTGAAAATTTAAAATGTTTGTAAAATAAATGTTTGCCGTCTCACGTCTGTGTTAGAAAGTTTCGGTCGCAGCTTCAGAAACGTGACTTTGGGAAGAAGCGACAGCAGCTTTAATGTGAAAACACATTACTGGATGCCTGCTTCACACCTCTGAATTCTGTATTGACAAAAAAGTGCAGTCATTCATTTTTTTCTCAGGTATCTTCACCAAAAAAACAAACACACACGGAATCGGCTTACTGTACTATTATTTCTAAATGGATCGAAATAAAGTTATGAAACAGCAATAGATGTTTAATACATCTGCGTCTCTGAGAAATGTGTTTTTAAGTGTATATTTATATATTTATTCTAAGGAGCATGCCGTGGCTCCTGGCTACTTTATAGTTCCAGTGAGCGAGCCTGTAAACCGGCCGGCGCTCTGGACAATATCTCAAGTGGTTACTGCTGATAAGAGTTATAGGCTTAACTATTCAGACAGTGAGAAGCTGAGCCTGTACTGCGCATGCCACATACAGGAGACACTGCTTTTTAGAATGTAAATTATTAGATATATGTGGAGGAGATGATCGGATAACCAAAATGGATCACTGTATCTCAGCTTACATAGGTGGCAAACAAATACACTTTCAAAGGAGTATTTCTGGAGCCATGAATTAATCCCTTCAACGCGCGTTCGTTTCCCAGCACTTTTAGACCACATCTCGTCCTGCAAAGTGCTCGAGTATGTGTACGTCTGTGTGCACTCGTGCCGTATATGTGTGCAGGCCATTACCGTGTTGCTATTTTAAATGCTATAAAAACCTACAGAGGAAAATGACTGGGTTTGAATTACTCCAATGAGTGCATCGATCAATCTTTGCTTTTCTGCTTCCATCCACCCACGAAGTTCGTTTCACTTTGTTGAAACACGCAGCGAAAAACCACATATTGAGTAACAAAGAGCCATTTAGAAAGCAATATAAGCTACGACGCTGATTCCAGGACCAGTGATGGAGTGCTGCTTCTTAATTACACCATGTATCACCGTGGCAGTAAAGCCAGATATGACCTGCTGTGCTCTGCTGCAGCTGTGGATATTAAAGACAATCCTGAGACCTAATGGCAGGTTCAAATGTTTGTTCTGCTTGCAGCCAAAACCTTTTCTGTTCTCAAAATACAGAAAATAACGATCACGCAATTATGAAAAGTAGATGTATAAAGGCAAAGTAAATGTAAGCGTCATTGTATTTGCTTCCCACCAGCTGTGCGGGCATTTGTTACATAAACATCAACAAAAGCTCATGTAGATACATTACAGGGTCAGTGAAAGTGTGTAGCATGCTTTTTTTACCTTTAGCAGGAATGTCTGCCTTTCTGGAGATACTAATTTAATGTCATTTGCAATAATAATGTACAGTCAGTGCTTATGTTCCCAGCAGACCTTTCTCTGTATCCACTTTGTGATGCTGCCGGTGATGAAAAGCAAACACTGCCTTCTCCCAAAACTCCTTCGTATGTCGGTGCTTTATTATTTTTGTTACACGTTTTCCAGGCCAGTCAGCGATGTGAAATCACACCAGGTAACCGGATAAAAATACACAGATTCTGGATGTACTCCCAGCGGCTACTTGATTCTGAGCTGTGATCAACCGGCGCAATCAGTCGCTTTTGACTTTAGTGGTTCTTGTTCCTACAAGCCGGCTCGGTGTTGGCGCACAGCCCCCCTCACATGAGGCGTTTCCGAAAATGAGGTGATTCAACAGCCTCCCACCAGGAGGAAATACTCTCAATCTGCTTTAGTCCTAACGCAGAATTTAATTTTAATTAAATGGTTAATGAGCCATGGGATTAATGCCAATGACTTTTTAAAGCAAACATCTATAAATCATTAAGGCCCCATTTGAAAGTGAGAGCGAGCAGGCTAACGAGTGTACGTGCCTCCAGCTGCCCACGACCGGCATCCCTCCCCCTCTCTGAGGCACCGTGGGAGCAAATCAGCCTTCTGACTGGTCAGAAAAAGAAAACAGCTGAGAGGGCAGCTGATATGTGCTGTGAATAACCGTCCTCTTAAACAGTTAAGATGAAACACATAATTATATGAGATGAGCCGCTGATGCCCAGTGTGGATATGAGTGTAAACATGAAAAGAAGCCACAGTAGTTTAGCGACTTTAAAAAAGCGTTGAGGCACCGCGTGTGGAAACAGCAAAATGTAATCTGACAGGTGCAGAGATGCAGCATTGTTTGAGTATTCGAATGCCTGTAAAAATGCACTTTATAGTTAAACTCAGATACAAAATAAGACCCGAATGTGCATTTTAGGAGAAAATTGGAAATTAAAGGAAAGGAAATTAATTGAGAAAGGAAATCAAAGCACCCACTGAGAATTAGAGGCAATTTATCCTTAAAACACTTTGATTTTTGACACATTTGCATTCAGGTCAACCACAGAGCCTGAGCTCTGCCTGTGACTCTGTGCTTTTAGTTGTATTCCAGTTGGCACCAATGTGTTTCCACTATAGCAAAATCTCATAGCAAAAACACCCAAAAACAGAACCTGACTGCATATAAATATTTACTAATGCTAGAGATTAAATGTCAAAAAACAAAACAATGAGCAGCTTTTAAAGCATATAGCAATTACAATTAATGCTCCCACAAAATTAATATGAAATGTAAACCTTTTTATTCAGTGCACAGAAAATATAAACATGTGAGCTCATGTAGAGTCGCAGTCAAAGGTTTGAACACACTCACCCATTCATGTGAATGGGTGAGTGTGTTCAAAGTGTTACATAGTAACAAGCAAAGTTTATTTTTACAGCACTTTACAAGTTCACAAGCACACAGCACAGACTCAGAAACAGCATTCAAACAAGCATTCAATACAGAATAAAATAAAACGGAATAAATAGAATTCAATCAAATTTTATTTCTACATCTGAAGAATTTCTCCAGATTTTCAGAATCTTTTGATGATAATATGTTTGGTAGGAAATACAATAATGAAAAGTTATATGTTGAGGAACTTTATTCTGAAACACAGTTTCTGCCCATCTTTGCTCCTGAGAAAATGTCTCTGAGACGCCGTCTTATACCAGTCATGTTACTCACCTCAAGCTAATTAGTCCAATTAGTCACAAAATGTTCTTCCAGCTGTTTCTTTTTAGTACGACTTACTTTTCCAGCCCTTTATTGTCTATATTTTTATATACTTTATTGAGACTTGTTTAATAAACAGTAGCTGTCTAAATTAATGACTGAGTGCAAATGTTCACATTAGCCCTCTCACGACTGGCACAAACCTCCGTGTTGGGGTCTCGTGCTGTTACAGGTTATTAGTGACTTACCACAGGTTCAGGTGATCCTTAATGACCACTGCGGTTTATTGTTGTGGCAAAACATAATGAGAAAGAAAACGACAATGCCTAAGAATGAAATGAGGGTCTTTCACCTACATATACTGTCCGTGTTTGTAGATCCTGTAACTCATAATTACTGCACTGATACAGTAAATAATAATTCAGGAAGCAGTGTGTTATTTATGTGAGTTCATGTTCTTTTCCTTCAGTTCACATTAAAGACTCCGAGGGACTGAATGCTTGTGTTCCTCAGGTAAGTGGCAGCATCACATTGAGCAGAACTTCAGGAAGTAAATGAGTGACTCTTGGTTCTTATTGTGTGACGTGCAGCAGTGATTTTGTGTCTTTCCACTGGTCCTGAGTCAGAGGCAAGTCCACCAACCCCAGTGATGCCTGCCTGGGACAGGGTCACCTGGGTGTCACCTTGGATCCAGGCCCAGGTAGGGTTGGAGGGCAGGTGTATGGTGGGCAATGGCAGTGTTATCTGCAGGGCTGTGATTGGGAGGGACGGCCTGCCCGGTCTGAACCCGAGTTCTATTATTGGACATCCAGAGCTTGTCCATCAGGATCTGCAGCCATTTGTCTCGGACACTTGGGTGAAGAGAGGAACTGAGCTGTCAGTTGATCATCCCTCCTGGTGAGGTGGATCAGGTGTGGGGGGTGGGGGGGGATGCTGGACAGACCTGGTGGGTGAGACCGTGAGGGTGCGCTTCAAAGACCTGGCAGAGGTCCCAGTCCAGATCTTAAATTCCCACCTCTGGCGCAGCTTCCATTGCATTCCGAGGAAGGCTGGGGACAGTGGGTCCAAGTGGACCGTGTTCCACACCTTCATTGCTGAGACAGCTAAAAGGAGCCTGTCAGCCGTAATCCCAGAGCCAGATGGTAGACAGTGGAGGTGAAGGGAGCCGTGAGGCTGAAGCGTGGAAAATGCAACAGCGACTTTATTTATATAGCACAAGCACGCCTCATTATATGTGCACTGGATGTGCTTAACATAGAAGATAGAAACATTAAAACCTGTGCAGCTTCACATGCCTCGAGGCAGTAAAAACAGAACAAAACAGCAAGTAAACAGCACCTATTAAAGGTAAGCCTGGTGTTTTTGAATAAACGCACAGCTGTAATTGGTCTGAGGTCAGAGGGCGGCTTGTTCTTAGCACTTACATCTCATTCTTGGAGCAGTTAGAAATCTGCAGCTGATGAACTCAGAGGTCTGACTTGTAGTAAAACGTGAGCTTTGAAATATGTGAAATAATAATATCACAAAACATATTATTCTTAATATATTATTAATTTATATATCCAATGTAAAATAATGTGGAAAAAATGACCTGTGAATAAACATGATTATTATTTTTCCACACAAAAAGACTGAAACAGAAATTCACAGGAGTAACGTAACATCATGAATCATGTTTGTTTTAAAGATAAGACTCTCAATTCTTGTAATTACATATTTGAAATCCAGTGCATGGTGACACAAACATGTGGGGGTGGGGGGGGGAGCAGACCGCTCTCCCCCCAGCTGCTCCTCCAGCTCGTCTGGGGGAACACCGAGGCGTTCCCAGGCCGGCCAAAAGGTTTAATCTCTCCTGTGTGTCCTGGGCCTGCCCTGGGGCCTCCTCCCAGTAGCACCTCACCCAGGAGGGGCCCCGGAGGCATCGCAGTCAGGCGCCCAGACCACCTCCACTGGCTCCTTTCAAGGAGGCTCGTTTCTGCTGCTTGTATCTGTGATCTATCCAAAGCTCGTTACCAAAAATAATTCTCAACAAATCACAGAAATATTCTCCCAGCTGGGCCACCAAAAGATTTCTGTCCTCAAATCATGGAAATATTCTGGCTGTCAGTCTCCCCTCACTCAGGAACAAGACCCTTTTGTCAGGGGGGGTCGAGAGTTCAGCTCCTCCACTTGGGGCAGAACTTATTCAGCACCTCCAAGTCCAGAGCCGTGGGTGAAGTGCCCCCTCTGAGACTGGGACGACTTACTACCTCAAGTGCAGGAGTTCAAGCATCTCGGGGTCCAGTTCACGAGGGAGGGGAGAGTGGAGTGTGAGACGATGCCCCCCCCCCCCCCCCCCCCCCCCGGGCGGGGGAGAGGGGGCGGGGGGGGGGGGGGGGGGGGTCC
>VOQJ01002284.1:39973-50093 GCA_015052665.1 Apistogramma diplotaenia | reverse complement strand
ATAGCCCCCCCCCGGCCCGCCCCCCCCCCCCCTCCTTGTCTCACCTTTCTGTCTCTCTCTCTGCTCCCGCGTCTGTCTCTCGCCCTCTTCTGTCCTCCGCTGCTGTTGTGAAATTTGGTGATGATTTAAAATGCAAATGGCACAAAAATCCTCAGAAATCTGCTTCACCCATCTGGGCAGCATTAGGTGAATGAAACACGAGCAGAAATATGATTTTTTTTTCTTGTCTGCACAAATAAATTTGGTCCAATTCCCAATTCATGGGAATAAGTTTTGCACTGTGATGCAAGTGTCACTTTTCAACTGTTCAGATACTAAAATAGTTACAGTTACACTGTATTTTTGTCTTTAACGGGCAGCTTCTGGTGTCATCTTACATTTTTCATAGCTTCAAGCCAGACTTTAAAAGGCAAAATCAATAATAAAAAATGCTCAGTAATTTTATTAAACATTTTATGAAGCAACAGTTTGAAGCTAAACTTCAAACAGGAGTGTTGTTCCACCTGCAGTGAGTGTTTTACAGCAGGACATGTAATTTACTCAGAATAAACTCCAGCCTGTGTGTGTTTATGCTAATGAGGTAACATGGCACCCATAAGTGTGGCTGGCTGATATGTTTTTAATAGCGAGGCTCGATGGAACAGAGGAATAAACTATATTAGGTTTTGATTATCCACAATATGCTTGTTGTGTGCGTCTCTCTGCGGTAATTGTTGACTAGAAAAAAAAAAAACAATATCATCTACTTTAAATAGCCCTCTTGGACTTTGGTCATCCATCCATTTTCTTAATTGCTTCTCCAGCTAAGCGCTGCTGGGGGCTGGGAGCAGCCCCGGCTGTGCTCGGGTGGGAGGCGGGATGCAGTCCGTCACTGAGCTGACCCGAGCTGGAAGCACAGGAACAGCTGACCTGAAGTTTTAAACTGCACATATTGTTGCAGCGAGAGATTCAGATGTAATAAACCAACACTGGACCCATTCGGCTTCATGGTGCACGGCACTGGAAGTGTCCCCCCCCCCGTGTGGGCGTCCCGTCTCCTTCTGCGAGTGAACACACTCAGATCAGTGTATTCAGAGTCACAGTCAGGTGAAATGATCTTGCAGCAGCTGAGCCACTGGTGAAAAATGGAGATGTACTGAGGCATTAAGCTCTCTTCTGGGAAAGCTTAAAGGATGGGAATAAACAACATCCAAAATTAAGGAAAGTGAAAGTGCCCAAACACATTCTCCATCTTCACAACCCCGCCCCTCCTCCTCCTCCTCCTTCCTCCATCCTTTCATGCAGTCACCTCGACTGGGGAAGCTCTTCAAGCGAGGCCTCTTTTCACTCCCAGACGGAGCCGCCGCAGAGAGCCGTGTTTGTGTACGAGTGTGTGTGTGTTTCTGGACTCATGTGCAGCTGAGCGCCATTTGAAGTTGTAAAGCCAAGCGTCCACACGCAGCCCGACACCGAGTCATCTGCTTTTTGATCGCGGTGAACCTGGTGCGAATCTCACTCGAGCAGGAGGAAGCCTGCGTGCAGAGAGACTCTTCTCGGTCTCGCTACGTCGATCCCTCTCTTTACTCCACCCACACCCGGGGGGAGGGGGGGTCCCAGAGCAGGGTGATGGGGAAGCTTCCCCTGAGCTGTGAGCAGGGGAAGGCTTCAGATTCCTGGTGTTGTACTAACACTGCCATTTAAAATAAAAGAAACATGAAAGCCTTTTTGATGTTCAAGGGGGTTCACCTTGCTCCTGACAGCAGCACGAGCAACAAGCGGCCGTGGTCACTGTCTCCCTCAAAGGGATGGCCCGGGTGAGGATTGTAATTGTCCGATCTGTCAAGTAATTAAAATAATTTCAGTCAAATTGGCCCACAGAACGTCACATTTCTTTTTATACGGTTTCGAAGCGTTAATCTCACACATTCTAGTCTTTGTCAGGTGTAGCCAGGTACTGTAGCATCATACAATATTTATCACGACGGCAGCATCTGCCCGCTCTCAGCGGTCACTGTCATGCAGCGAGCTGTTAAAAGCTGTGCAGTTCACCAGTTTAACAGCTCTGGGAACATTCACACCCTGCTCTTACGTCGGTCTCAAGGCATCGCTCCAAATCCACCAAAGCTCTCGGTGCGCAGGCAGCTCCACAGGGCTGCGAGAGGCTGTGTAGGTGCTCCATGTCCTCCACGCACCTGACAGGTAGAGCGAGGCTCAGAGGAGGCTCCGCAAACAGGGATCGGAGCATTTGGACGGCACAGGCCATTCCTTACCCATCAAACGTCATTACAAAGAAGATGTAAGGACACGTCAGTTCTGTGCATGCATATAAGTGTGTGTGTGTGTGTGTGACAGACAGAGTGAGACAATGATGAAGCAGGAGTGGTAGAGCCAGCATTGTAGCAGACATGATTGCATGCCTTGATCTCTCCTATGGCAAGAACAAGACCTCAATCTCTCACTATCTCCCCTTTAATCAAATCCCCACCTTTTTGCCTCGCTGCCACCAAACTGTCACCGGCTGAAAATAAGCCCTTTCCTTATCAAAGAGCCAAGGGTTCAATTGATTTCCAGGCTAGGAATTTTTTTTTATTCAAAAAACTTTGAAGCCAAAAAAAAAACTATATAAAATAAAATAATAAAATAAAATCAAAAGAAAGAAAGCAGAGAGAGGGAGAGAGAGAAAGGGGGAGAGGGAGAAAACACCTGGACCCCCCCCTCCCCCCTCCCATCAGGCAAATTACTTCTGACTTTTAATTTATTTCGGCAGGAAATGGAAAGCTACATCCTAACCACAGTCAATAGGGGGACTGGAAAGGAGAGGTGTAATCAGGCGGCTCAACTCCAAGGCCTCCATCCTGTCACTTTTAATAGCCACTCAGACCACACAATCTGCTCGGCCTGATATGCTCACGCCATCCCCACAGCTGAAAATGCAGCCATCTCCTCCTGTTCTTCCTCCTCTCCCTCCTCCTCCTCCTTACCCTCCCTAATAACAGCTGAGCCCCCCCCACTCCCCGGTGCCTCACATGAAACAAAGTGCTCTCTGCCTTCTTCTATCTGTTGGGTTTATCTGTAAATGGCGGATGATTTAAAATAGGGAGCGGGAGATTGACATGTTTCATTTACATTCGGAGTTGCATTCCTGGCTTTAATACGAGGAGCGATTGGATTTAAACCTGCCAGCATGGCTTCCCATCCAGGTTTTGGCTTCGGTCTTATTGGCGAACGAGTTTGCAGCACAGTTGTAGCAAAACTATCAGCAAGTCTCTAAACAGCAGTGAGTCTGATGATCAGACCAGACTCAAGTTACTCAGCAGCTATTGTGTCATTGTGCTTTAGTCACATTTAACTTTTGCTGCTACTTTTATTATGAAAGTCGCGTGTTCACTTCCAGCTTATTTAAATATTTACTTACAGATTTCTAGTGTATTGTTACCATCACACTGTCCAGCTGCTGTGAACAGTCCGCCATTGGGTACAGTCATCATCCTCACTTCAGAGTGATGCTATATGTGTTTATATATATTATATATTTGCAGAAAACACTGTATAGATAATAAACTAAACTAAGATGATAACAATAATATTTCATTCTGAATGTTACACTTTTTTATGAGAGCCTGTTAGCATTTCCTTCAAAGCGTTGTTGTGTCCAAGTAAACTTTGAGCAGAATCCCTCTGATTAGCAGGAGAGCACTCATGTGACAGACATTTGGACCGGCGCTCGTGCCGTTTTGGCCGGGAGGTGAATGAAGATTGGCTTGTCCTGAGTGTCCCTGGCTTACAGATCAGGTTTTATCTACAAGCCGTTTGCTCTTCCAGCATCTAATGAAGCTCCCTGAAAGGAGATTAAATGGCAGAGAGGGACAAAACAATAACCATTACCAGTCACCTTCATTTTGTTTCAGCCGTTAACATCCCGGGCAGCTGCTGCTATGCGGCAGCCACTGCTCACAGTCCCTCGCACATTTTAATGTAAGAATGCAATAGGTGAGGCTTTGTGTTCCTCTTTAAACTATCATAGAAATACTGAAAGATACTTGAACAGTCTCATGTCCAGTCTGTTAATAATATTTGCTGAATAAAAGACAGAGAGAGCAAAGATCTAAGACGTGTTGTTAATGGTGCGTGCAGTTGCTGCCACTCCAAGTGCACAGCAAACATGCTGCAGGAGGGTTTAGGTAAAGTGTTTGTGTCAGGCTTTAATGCATCGTCTGTTCCGCTGCCACGCAGGCGGATTTTCAGGGAAAAACCTTCAGCGTTTGGTGTTAATGGTTCATCCTTTATAGCCGCGCGTCATCTGGCTTCGTCCATCACACGAGCAAAGTCTTTAACCTTGCATGAAGACAGATTTACATCTAACATCTAAGTGTCATCCTGTTTCAATCAATTGGCTCTTTTTACACAGAACAGCTTTTAACTGGGTTCCAAATAGAACGCGCTAACACTGGATCCAGTCTGCTGGCAGAACTGGCTGTGAAATTTAAGAAGTTAAGATCTCCACTGGAAATGTGTGAACTCATCAGTCTCTCAATGGCTTTCTTCCTTTCCTTTGACTACGGTGGGCTGGGATCGATCATCCATTATTCTCCAATTTCATTATGTGGGAAGAACAGTATCAGAAGACAACATAATACAAAGTTTACAGTACAACAGGGAATTTAGGACGGTGCCACTCGAGTGCTTGTTTCTCATATACAGTAAATCAAATCATTTTGTGTTTAGTATAATTGCCGACATATTGAAATATTTTAAGGTAATACAGGGCAAAAACATCAGGGCAGTTACTGAATTCAATTTTACTTTAGTGTTAATAATATATAAACATTAAATGTATTTATGGTTTTCTATGTATTTTAATGGCAGGTGGATTCATGAAATTCGTTACATTTTGTCCAACATAAACAGCTTTTCTTGTTTTTACTGTGTGCTGATGTTGACTTATTAAACACTGACATGTGAGCTTCCTGTCAGCAGTGATGAGGCTGCAGGTTAGTAAATCATTACTTTCACAACCGCAGGGAAAAAGTACTTGATACAAACAGGAACATTAACAGTATTTAGAAAAGAGAAATTAAAAATGACAGAATGCAGATTACATACAAATAAAATGCCTTTAAGAAAGGTCTTGAGGTGGGATTTCAACACCTACCCCCCTCCCTACCCCCTCCCCTGATCTGTAACCTGAGTCAAGGAAAAATGATGATGATGATGCTAAGCTTGACCTTTTAGGTGGCGTCAAGGTCCCGGCCTAAGTTTGCTTTGTTGAAATGTTTCTTTAGAAAACGGAGACATCCAGTCACTTATCTCAGTACAGTCAGTGCAACACATTACACAAGAGTGGAAAGTTTCACACAAACACTATATGGACAAAGCTTTTGTGTATGTTCAGCTGTAATCACTCATCTTCCTGCTTTTCTCAATTCTATGGAAGCTTTTCTTTGCCAATGAAAAAAATTGCTATTTATAACTTGTATTTTCAAGTTATGTGTCTAAAAATTTCACGTTAATGAATCAAAATTTAGATTTCTGCAAATCAAAGCTCCATGAAAGTGGTCCGTTTGGAAGCAGATGTGGACTCAAAACTGGGCTGCAAAAGTATCAGTTAGCTAGCCGTGTGTAGCAAACGTGAACAAATTGTCTTCAGATTTTTGACCTTTAATTGCTTTAAGAGCTGCATCAAAGGAATCAATGTTTTCATGCTGCACAGCTGATATTTTGAGGAAATAACTAAAACATCCGTAACATCCAGTATCTTTATGGATGCTGCAGATGGCAATTTTTTTCATTTTGGCAGAAACGAGCTTCCATACATGACATCATCGCTCTATTCAAGTTATTTTCCAGCCCGTCTTGTCCGAGTCAGTCAGCCTCCATGTCTGCCTCACCCTGGTCACTAAGAACCACGCCTCCACTTTCATCTTCACCACCACTGGCGTCCAGACTCTGGGGGTGGTGGTGGTGGTGGTGGGGTCATGTCTTAATTCCCGTGACTGCTGGGATTCCATTCCTCTATGACGGGTCATCGGAGTCTAAACGCCAAATAGCTTAATTGAATTCTGTATCTCAATAAATCATGTTCATTTCTTCCAAATGATCTCTCCTTATTGAGCTGATGTTAATGCCAGAGGAGGTTTGGCACTCTGCAGTTACTGAGTCAGCAGAGCGTAGGCAACTTTTACACACTATGTGCATCAGCACTGAGAGACCCCGCTTTGTAACATTATGGGGTCTGCCACTTTCTGCTGCGCTTCTTAAATGCTTCCACTTTGCAGTGAGTACAGTTGACTGTGGAATATCTAGGAGGGATGAAATTTCATGAACTGACTTGTTGCGAGAGCAGCATCCGCGTACAGTATCACAGTCGAATTCAGAAAATGTTTACAAAGGCAGATTGTTTGGCCAGGTGCATGATTTTCTACACCTGTAGCAATGAGACTGAAAAGATTAAGAGATGCACCCCAAATTAATAGTGAGCCCCACCAAATACGGATATGGAGCTTTTCATACATGAAGCTCTATATATAAACATTTCAATTATATGACGTCTTGTTCTAAATAGAGATTGTTGAAGAACAGTAATATCTGCCTAAAAAACACTGCCGTGGAACATGAAAGGGAAGCAATATTTTAAAACTGATGCATACAAATAACTTATGACTTAGTAACACTGTTCAAGAGCCGTATTGATTATCTGCTTCTTTAGACAGCCATGAAGTGTTATGATCAATGGTGCAAAAAAGCTGCCAACAACACTAGAAAAACTAGAATACTGTTTTTACCAGCTTATAACAGGATGCCACATGTAAGGTGAGTTATATCTATGCTCGTCTTAAAACATTTATTTATTCATAAACATTTTATAAAAGCTGCCTACACACATACAGACCCCCCCCCCCCTTCAACATGGAAGAAGGATAGCAGGAAAGAACTACTGAGCTCTATAATGTTTATTATTTCTGAGAAATGACAATGAATCCGTCCAGTAACCGGAAAAGCAGCAAGTGTATACATGTAGGCCTGATGATATGGAGATTAAATGAATGAAATTCTGTTGGACAGCAACAGTAACATAAAGTGATGAAAGGCGGTATGGAGTAATGCAATGTAGATGTAATGCGCATTGTATTATTTCATAAAGAGAATGATGAAAAACGATAACAGTGTAAATTTTGCATTTGTATTTTTTTTGTACTTATTGTCTTTATTTCGTATATAAAACAACAAACCAACGTATATACTGGAATGTACTTATACACACAGACGTGCATATGTATACACATACACATACTCTGACATATGCGCAAACAAAATCAAACAAAGTCTCGATGCCCGAAAAGGAGCAGGAAGAAGCATATACATTATTAATCCCTGCCGCATGCTCAACACTATTAATGCAGAGTTCACCTTCACCCTCACACACCAACCCCACTAAGATAAACACGTAGAAACATAAAACGATGGTTTTAAGTAACGCTGAAGGTAACAGCTGACACTGAGTGATCACTGCAGGAGGCCTCTGCTTCTACCTGCTGTAGAGTGGTTAAAGACGAGCAACTAGCAAATGAGGGTTCGACTGTGAGGGCACCTCAGGAGAGCCGGTGTTGTATTTTTTGTAGTTTCTGCAGCCCTCTGAGACAGATTTGTGTCTAAAAGGACTATTTTAATGTCAGTGACAGTTTTTACTTTGATAAAAAATGAAAATACAATCGTTACTTTGCCAAAAACGTCTGTCTTGTGATATAAATGCTGTTTCTGGCTCAAAATGATATCGTTCACGAGGGATGTTTTTGACTTATGTTTCACAGATTATGGGTCAACAAGTTATTTAGAGCCTTTTAATTACAGGAAATAATTTTTTGGCAAATACCGGAAATCGCTTTTTGGCAGACGATCAGTTTTTGGCACCTGGGGACGGTGGGGGACGGTGCTTCCGGGACAAGCACCAGCGGTTAGCGGCTAACGCTCCTCCGCTCATCGGGCGCAGCTGGTAGGAACTAGTGGTGGAATGAACGGTGCTGCTGAAGAGCTGCCAGCCGAGAACCGGCTGGGAACCGGTGAGCAGTAAGTAAGAGGGAGGCTGAGCTGTAAGTTTCTGTGATTAGAGGAGCTTCACTGTTACGTCTGTGTGAGTGGCCCACTACAGTATGTATGTATAACCTGATCCATTAGACTGAGTCACACGGCAGCCAGTAAGTCTGTGGAGAATCGCTCTGTTAGGTGAGGTGTGTCTGTGAGTTAATAAGCAAGTGAGGAAAATACGCTTCTGATTTATTATTATTATTATTTCAGAAAGAAATTTAATTTGTTTGGGTTTATTTACGTCACACCTTGATTTAAAAAGCTGAATTTTGTGCCTGTCTGCTTCATGGCAAACCCAACGCTCCACCTAGTTTGGTTAAGACGGGGTACCAGGTTTTAGATGGCTATGTAGCTACATACAGGCTACATATGTAGCTACATACAGGCTCATGTGATCAAGGCCCTTTAAAGGAAAGTAGCAAAGAAATAAACTGCATGCTGCTCCTGCAGAGAGAACTGTTTCTGAGGTAAAAGAATCCATCTGACATTAGAAACAGAATAACTTCATTGATCCCTGCAGGACATTCTTTCAGGATTCAGAATTTTAAATTTAATTCAAAATTGAAATTCAGCATAAAGAGATTGAATTACGTAACTCGATGACCACAAGAAGAAAGGATTGTCTGTAAAATTCAATCAAGCAATTACTCTTTGAATGTGCTCCTCTGGCTCCACAGAGCACTGCAGGTGGTGTGAGACGTCCGTGATAAAGACATCCTCCCTGCGACTGCATGGAGTTTGATTTTAACTCGGCCATTATTTGCACAACCAAGCCGGTCTCCTCAATAATCACCGTGGGTCTTTTGCACTAGAAGACTACAGCATAGAAAATGACACAGGCCACCACAGGATCATAATCATCCATGGTGCAGTGCCACACGTTACATGACGAGATATTTTGCAGGGAAAAAAATTACTTTGGCTTTTTATGTGTCTGAGAAGAAGTAAACAATTTTAAGGGGCCACAGCTTGTACACTAGGTAAACTCCAAATCCATATTTACCAGGTGAAATTATAATATCTATATGAACACCAGTCATAAAAACACAGGTGTACATCTTATTAGGATGTATTAGTAGCATCTTTATTTACAGATAACAATTCAAAAACACAATAAGCTCTTCCACATTTGTCAGGAACAGTCGTATGGTAGCAAAGTTAGCAGATGGAAATGCTGCAGACGATGGTAATTATTTTCCAGTTTTCCTGCACTCGCTCGTCTGATTCCGTGCTCAGGTCAGATAAAATAATTCTAGTGGGTGATTTCTAACATCTATGTAAATGCTGAAAATGGCAACGCTGCATTTAATCGATTAGATTCAGTTGGCGTCTCTCAAAATGTAAATGAGCCCACCCACCACTTTAACCACCCTCCCTGAAACCCTGCTGTCTGATTGTTTCTTAAATTTCACTACAGTAGATGTCTTTCTGAAGTTCTTCCATTTTCATCAGTGCCATGTGCCCCCACAGTTAATAGTGTTACATCCTCACTGCTTATGACCCTGGATACTGTGGCCTCTCTGAAACAGAGCCTCAGATCAGAACTGCTTGAATCTTTCAAAATAAAAGTGTCTATTAGACTTCGTTCCTGCTCAAAGATGTCCGACCATTGGTGAACTCTGTGGATCAGGACCAGGTAAATGTTGGTAGAATCACAACATACAATAGAGCAATAATTCTTTTTGCATATGAAACCAGAGGATTTACACTTACATATCATGCATTCAACGCTCCAACAACAACTCCATGAGCTCTATTGTGTGCATTAGCATGTTCAGCTATGGCTGTAGCTAGCATAATATGTAGATACAGAAAAGGTTTTCTATTTCTTTGTGGGTTAGTGCACTTGTTACCTTATTACTGTAGTTACTATGGATTCCTTCACGCATATTATAATCTGGGTTCTAAAGATTCTACTGATGTATAGTGAGCTGAAATATTCTGATGGGTTCGAAATCAATAAACAAATCAGGAGAAACAACACAGCACGACAAATGGGTTCTTTTTAAAGCTTGCAGCAAGGGAGAGAAGAGTCGATGAGCTCCTCCGCCATCTTAGC
>VOQJ01002284.1:9457-33222 GCA_015052665.1 Apistogramma diplotaenia | reverse complement strand
ATCAACATGCACACACCCACGCTCCCTGCAAATGCACTCATACACAGTGCACGCACGCACACACACACATATGCTAAAGGGCTACTACCCAGCTGTGTTTTCCCATTCATAAATGTCACTGACACTGTGCTCAGTGTGATAAATCTCAAATTTGTCCGTCATTTGCATAATAAATGATTAACATTCCAGATCAAAGGTTAACCAAAGTGAGCTGATTCTGGTAAAACACTTGTTAGTTGCAGTGCTGTCATCAGATGCCTTCACCAGGACCGGGAGTGAGTGCAGCATCAGGTGCGGTTGCTTGGAAACAAATAGGATGTGACAGCATCATACAGTGTGTCAGAATTATACTCTTAAAACTGCACTTGAATTAGGACATTGTGGAGTCCATTAATGCACGTTCTGCTGCAGAAGAAAGCTTTAGTTTATGGAACAATGACTGCATATAATGCATTTGGTGGAAGGTTTTTTTAATCCTGTAAAAATAGTTTTCAGAGGCCTTTGTGGAGCTGAATTACTTCTGGACCAAAATGCTGCTTTCATGAGCAGAAAAGTCAAATATATATTGCACCTTATTGTGACATAAAATAGGTTGTGAACACTATAAATATACAGATTAACACTACTGCGTATTCAGATATGATTGGATGGTAACTTTCCAAGAGCCAGACTGCAGCAGGATTTTCTTGAAATGAAACAATGTGAACATTTACCATTACAAAGTGCCTTTAACGTACTGCTTCACGTGGCGAGCCAGCTGCCGAAGGATCAGGAACCTCTCCAGAGGGTCACGAAGACGGCCCAAAGAATACGATACCGAAACAGCTGCCAGCGACTGATAAAGTCTAACAGGCCTCATGCTGAACCCAAGACTGTGTGTGTGTGTGTGTGTGTGTGTGTGCGCGCTGAGGCTGCTGAGGTCGTTCCACAGCATCTCGTTGGGTTCAGTTCTGGGCTCTGACTGGGTTACTCACAAACAAAGGTTCCTTTATTTGAGTTCAACTGTGGCTGATTCACTTTGTCTTTAGGGTCACTTTGTCTTTAGGGTCACTTTGTCTTTAGGGTCACTGTCCTGCAGCTTCACACGTTTTCTTTGGAGCTTCTGCTGTTGGACTTTATCCTGTTGGACATCTTGATAAACTTGTGAATCCATTTAGCCTGCAGTGATGTAGCAGAGGCCCACAGCCAGGACAGCAGCAGCACTGGACAGAGTGTCTCACTGTGGGCGGTCAGAATATGGCTTAAAGAACTTGCAAAAGATAATTTTCATCACAGTTTTCTAATTGTAAGTAAGATTTGACAAACTAAGAATTTGAGAATTAGGGATTTTTAAAATTTTACTAATCATTTATTGTAAACGAGGCAGTTTAGAATCCAGAAACAAGCAACAGGTTTTCAACAGTAAAAGTACAAGAGTGAGAGTTTATCACACCATCACACACACACACACCATCACACACACACCTGCCTCCATCTGGGTCAGGCGTGGAATAATTATACATCTTTTATTCAAATATAATACCTTATTTATCAATCACGCCCAGCTAGCTGTGGCTCGTTGATGATGTAGCAGCCTTCGTATCAAAATATGTGTAAACAGTGTGTTGCTAGGTAACCGGGCATGCGATCCTTAAAATGATTTCTGTGAGGGTCAGCGTGACTCCTTCAGTGGTTTTAGCTATAACTGGTTGTATTTTTTAAAATTCCAAACACCCAAAAACTCACTGTATTTTGAATGAAGCCATTTTAACACGTGTCATGAAAGAGGAGATTATGGTGGTTTATGTGGTTGAAAAATGTCAAAGCAGTCAAAATGTCTCCTTTGGTGATTGAAAAAAAAACTTTATCCTGGTTCAGAGAGAAAGATCCAGCAGCTTCAGCGCTGAGGGAAAGAGCACGTAGCTGCTGGAATGAACCGGGCCTCCAGTACCAGAGCCAGGCCTTTGGCCTCCATCTTCAGCTCAGAATCAAAGGTCCACTTTAGGAATCAGATTTGAACTTAAAGTTCGAGTCTGTGTGAACTGCTCTTGGTTCATGCTCTGATGAGCGCCACGCTTTCCTCAGCCTGTCTGTAGCTTATGAAATGGCAAAAATATCTTTCATATTTTCTTCTTCAGAATGAAAGTTTGATGCTGAACAGTGGATGATACAGTAGGTCCTGCAAAGGGACCTGGGTGGGAGCAGTTCCTCGAGTTTATGATATCTGTTTCCAACCCTGTGAATCATCTGTTCAGTGCGGCTGAGTGTTGTGATCTCTGGCTTTAGCGAGAGGGACAGTCCGAGCTCGGCCAAGCATCTGCTTTAATCCAGCACGCCACGATTATTCATGATGTTTTTGCTTATTTCCATAATGAAGGGGTTAATTATGCTTATGAGATGCCCTGATGATCTTGTCTTGAGTGTTTGGGACGCAGCTGTAGGTCTGCGAGCTAAATCATGCGCTAAATGTGTCAACTAGAATTAGACCTATTTGGCGTGCTGACAGTGGGCCGATCGCGGGGCGAGCAGCTCAGGCGGCAGCTCGGCTGTGGCCAAGTGAGGCGGGACGAGGCCGGGTGGATATCAGTCATTACCCACTGGCCCAGACGAGATGCAGCAAGTCAAGCAGAGCTCCCACAGTGTCTGGAAGATCAGTTGGACAATAAAGTTTTATGCACCCGTGAACAGCGGAAGCATATTTCATTTCAAGCACAGCATCAGAGGCAGATCATGTTTTGGGTATTCGTACCTGTCAGAGGCAAAACTGACTCAGGACTTCGTAGTTTAATTATTACTCGTTTATCCAGCTAACCTTTTGTTTTTTACATCGGCACAAACATAAAAACATTAAATTAATTTTAAAAATTAGCTTACCTTCAAAAGTTCAACATTCTGGTTATTAAGTTGATTCATATTCAGGCTGAGTCACATTTAGAGCTGGCCAGGAGAAAGTGGGACCTGAGTTGTGGTCAGCTCATTTGCTCTTTGTGCAACTAAATTCTACAGTTTATAAAGTGACGTTGAATCAGCTTCTCTTCAAACTGAGCCCTGCTTCTGGAAACAAGCCACTGACCATGAAGAGACGAGAGTGTCTTTATGGTCATCATACACATGTACAATGCCACTGGAGTATAGGAGACTGGATGTATAGATAAATCTGCATCCACACTGGAAGTGATGTGGAGGGCAAAGACTAAAATGCATTCTGACAGCTTCACGTGATCGTGGCTAAAATAAATGCTGGCAGCACAAAGTCAGACCTGAAATGAACTCCAGCAGCTGTCTGCAAACACCACTTCCATTAAAACTGCTGCCACAGCAATATGCTAGTGACCACGGCAATCACAAGGAGGCTCTAGTCAACTGCTTGAGGAATACACTTGTTTCCCTAGCAACAGGCGGTTTGCAGGCCTGTGTGACTGTGGTTTTAGCAGCCAGTAACCACTCAAACAGCTGGTTGCAGACCAGTCTCTAAGCCTGTGTGATGAAGGTCTTTTTCACTTTGTCCTACATTGTCATCAGATCCAAAATGGATTTGATGACCAGCAGATTCCTCAGTGGATGCCTAATACATACAGATAATTTAAATAATTAAGGACTAACTAATTAATAACATACATGTGGAGTGTGCAGTGGTATTGCTGCCTGACATTATTTCCTACAAATATCTCATACATTCACATTTATTGTTAGTCGCTTAACATCAAATAAGCTTAAAAATGATGATCTGGCAAATTTCGAAACATTTCTATCAATAAAATATCATAAAGGAACTTTTCACCCCTGAACATTATTCCTTGTTGCTTAGTTTGGGATTTCTGGCACCGGAGCATCGAATGGCAGCACAGAAACCTCACAAACCCGGACACGGCATCTATGCATGCATCAGCATACGAGAAATGGTTCTCAAATATTGTACTTGGTAAAATAAAGGTTTGGAAAAGAGCTTGTAAAGTTCCTGAGCTCAGAGTCCAAAGGTCCTGCTGTCATGCAGTCGTTCCTGGGAGCCACGATTCCAGTGGAGATGAAAGTCTGATCATACTCAGCTCTTCCCTTTTAAAACTGACTCAATCAAAGTGTAATTATTTGCAAATATATAAAATATTGAAGTATGTTTATTTTAGTTTGCCTGATAATTATTTCTCCGTGAAATGAAAATTGTTGATATAACTGCTGTTTTGTTCGAATCAAAGAGCCAAATGAGCTGATTTGTTGCTGTTGATGTAATCTTGCGTTATCGTTTCGGTGTCGCTGTTAGAAGCTTCACACAGGAATTATTATAAGAAGAAAGTGAGAAAAACAAAGTGACAACTACAACAAAACATCAGTAAGATACTCAAAGGCTTTAATTGCACACATCTCATTTGCATGTGTTATGAACCATAATGTAGCACTTTATTTTTATTTTCCAGCTGAGCAGACGAGTGAGAAGCAAATACATGAAGAGAACGTTGTGATTTATCATCTGAGCTCTGGGCAATGTCTTCCCTGTTTTCATTTGATTTTAATCAGCCGGGGATTTTCATCTGCTCGAGTGTTGGCAGGAAACAACAGAGTTAAATGTTCTGCTCCTCGATGATTTTCACACATTTATTCAGATCAAAAGTGGGCTATACCTGGAAGCGTCCGCTGATTAATATGTCATCAACTTTTATCTCGTATGCGCGTAAATCTCCTGGTAATTTAAACGCTGCAGCCGCATTATGATATAGAAAGCAAACAACACAATGCGGGGCCTGAGTTTGGCTCCAGAACAACAAAGACTTTCACTTAATCTTTGGCAGTTTGTCTCCTTCGCAGACATGAAAGGGTCCTTTTCCCCTGCCGTCCAAAATGGCACAAAATAGCAGAATTATGTGACTAATTAAAGGAAATTAAACTGAATGAAGTTATTTCTCCAAGGATGTAGTTTAAGCATTTGTCTGATGACAAACACCAGAGAAATCCTCTGACACCGCGCAGGATCACAGAGGGAGGAATTAATTCTCACTTTTTAAAGTAAAAATAGATGCGTGTTATTGTCTTAAACGGGCTGAGATTTGTATTTATTGTTATCAGATGCCAACTGTGGAAAAACCCCAAAAACATAAAGTGAGTTTTGTTTTGTTCCCCGTGATGTCCTGATGCTGTCGCAGCTCGCTGTGATAGAAAAAGTGGGTTTTAAAGACGTTTAAATATCGATGCAGATGATCTGAGGACATGCGAGCGGGCATTTCTTTGATCCCGCTCTTCTTCGTTCCCAACTGCTTCTCAGTCGTTTTACAGTAAATCGTTTCTTCTTGCTCGTCTTTCTTTGGTTTCCCTGTATTTTAAAACATGTAACTCAGATAATAACTTATCGAAGGCGTTGAGATAAAAGTAAATAAAAAGAAACAAAGTATCAGAAAATAATGATCACGAGCGTGCTGACGTGTCAAATCCAATCAGTTTAAAATGGCTAATAATGCACGAAAAATAAAAAGAACTTCCCATAATTACATGAAATAACTGTCCATCACTGGGTCCATCTGGGAAACACTGAATCACTCATAGTTTGCACATATAAAGCTGTAAAGTCCAGGCAGCCATGAAAAGGAGTTACAAGCTTGAGTCGGACGTTAGGTTCCACTAGAAGACGGTTCGGAGTGCTGGTGATGTTACCTGAATGTTGTTACCTGGTTTGTATCTACAAGTGCAAAAAGGCCAACATGAACAGATGAGTACATGAAAGATGTGCTAATTAAATTAGTCTCAGTAAAAGTTCGTGTTGCCATCATGTGACCAAGAGGAACTAAGATGATCCATCCACAGCACATCAGCCATCAATATGCTGCAGATATGAAAATGTGATTCTAAGCTGAATGTCCGCAGTGAGGTCTCAGTCGGCCCAGAGCGATTCTTTCCTGAAGGGTTCACATGTTTGGTATCGGGGATGCCACGAGCCCCTGGGCTGCAGTCGACACTGTGAGCTTTGTAAAACTCGGCTTAAAGTTGTGCTGCAGATGAACTAAAGCTGCAGAGGCCGAGGACGAGCGCCGAGGCTGCTTTATAGCAGCACAGTGGAGTCATCAGGTCCTGTGACAGCAGCAATAAACGCTTCATTCGATCCATAACTACCTTCGTTTTTGTAAAGTAAAAAATCTGTTCT
Organism: Apistogramma diplotaenia; assembly: GCA_015052665.1. Classification (NCBI taxonomy): domain Eukaryota; kingdom Metazoa; phylum Chordata; class Actinopteri; order Cichliformes; family Cichlidae; genus Apistogramma; species Apistogramma diplotaenia. Next base: position 27,116 of record VOQJ01002284.1, on the reverse strand, counting down.
CAAAGAAGCTTTTAAAAATGTATTTTTGTTTTATATGTATAGCTTTGCACTCAGTGCCTGCAGCACTTCTGCTTCACTTTATTTATTGTACACTGTTCTATTCTCTTGCTGCTGTAACACTATAATTTCCCTCTTGGGATCAATAGATAGATAGATACTTTATGTAGTTATCTATCCATCATCGGCCTGTGATTTCAGGCCGGCTGCTTGTTTGAAAATCCTGCTCTTCAGCCTGTAACCTTGTTTCTCTGGTTAACTTTGAGGAGTTTCTCTAAAGTAGCAAAAAGCTTTTCCACTTTCACGGAAGAGTCAGCGTCCGGGCCACAGAAGCTCCGACAGCCTGGCTTTAAATGAAGATAAAGTGTCATGACTGTGCTCAGTGCTCTACTTATAACTTCCCCGGAGGTCAGAGGTCACACCTGGACCATCTTTCTCTCCTCTAACGTGGTGTCACTTCCAGCACCGAGTTCAGTCCCAGCAGAGCTGTGTGTCAGCGCCGGACCTCTGCTGCCTCGCACGGTCACCCTGATGAGGCCTTTCTGCTTATTGCTCTTCCATATTTGGATCTTTTTCACAGCTGATTAAACTTTTCTGTTTGGATTAAAAAATTCTTTTGGAGTAAGGGGTCATTGAAGTACTTTGTTTTAAAAAAAACACTTCTCAAACAAACTATGTAATAAAATGTGGGATGTGACAGTTTTTTGGGTTGCTCATCAAACACATGCTGCCTGCTCAATATTCAGATGTTTTCAAATGACACGCGCTGACACACTTTTCAAGCTATCCAGGACTTGTCATTCTTCTTCCTATTCTCTTACAAAGACGTCTTTTGTGTTTGAGAGGAAATTGGATGAAAGAATCAGAAAAAAAACGTTGGAATAAAAATAGCTAAACAGTCGGAAGCCGTTTCAACGGAAAGTCAGAGACACAAGGAAAGGAGGCGGGAACATCCAGCCTCCAAAATGAGCTCTTTCTTCATATCCTGAGCTGTGTTTTAAACAAGCTGCTTCCAGGGTATAATTTAGAGGTTGAAACAAACATGAAATTATGAATCTCTCCGTCACGTCCGCAGAATTGTGTGCACGTGTTAAAAAGGAGAAGGTGAGGCACTTTAGGAAGCAGGGGAGCTGATAACAGAGGGCCTTTGTGCAACAATAACCACACTGAAGAAAATCACTATTCAGAAGAGATGATCTACAAAAAAAGGCACAGCAGTGTGAGAATGCGTCTCTGGGAGGCATAAAGAGATGCAAACAGACCCATCAATGTGCAGAATATTTCCACAGATGAAACCCAGACTGTCCTATCAGTCAATGGGAGGCCTTGTTGCTGATAAGCCTTTGCAACTTGAAAAATCTCCCCCCTCACTGTCTTGTATATGGAGCATTGTTTTGTGAAAAAGGAAAAATCCATCTCCTCTGCGCAGTTGGACATCCTGCGTCTGTGTGTGCTCACAGCCAGCCTGCGAGCACAGGCACAGTATACAAAGATGCATGCATTATCTCTGAAAGGAAATGGATAAGGTTTTCTCAAGTGAGTCGCTGCTGAAAGGAAGAGCACGCTGCATATCCTCCTCCATCAATGGTCCCTGCAGCAACACCACCTCAACCCCCGGCCGACTGCACTCTTTCTCTGCTCAGGCAGGTCCCGCTGAGGCGGAGCTGCTGCATATGCATCAGGCCCAGTACGTCTGAACCTACCTTCTTGGTGGCTCATCCAGATTCTAATCTGCAAAAGGATGTTACGGCAGGCAAAGGGAGTCCAATTGTGTATTACAAAGTCACAGGCGATTGACCGGCTGCCAGCTGAACACTAAGGCCAGGACGAGAGGATTGCTCCTCCTCGTGGTTTCCATCATTCTGTCCACACTCGCCAGCGGAGCGGAAGATGTCTCTTTGTGCGGCTTGGCGTCGATAGCATTCTCCTGAAAGCAGGAACGAGAGAGCCGTGGAGTTCCCTCAGAAAAACAGAGTGCTTTGCAGGGAGGAAGAGGTCAGCTGCTGAGAAACAGTGAGTCAGTGTAGCAAAGTCAGCTTTTGATGGTTGACTCTCCGTTATCTCCGGCTCAGGAGAGACGAGACTCCAGTGCAGCAGAAGATGTGCAGAACGGAGTTTATTGCATTTGTGACACAGCAAAGTGTGCTGATGTTCAATCTAGTTATGTTACTCACAATCTGCACAATCATGCATCAACAACATGATCAGGGCGCCTGGGTGGCTCAGCGGTGAAGCCGGCGACCATATTTATGTGCCGTGTTGCGGTGCAGGTTCGACTCCCGGCCTGTTTGCCCGCGTGTCCTTCCCCACATCTCCCCCCATTTCCTGTCTCAATGAAGCCACTGTGGCCAAAAAAACTTAACATAACTTAACATGAATCCTGCACACAGAGAGTTGTAACACACACACACACACACACACACACATAAAAACCTGATTAATTGCAGTTAATAGTTGGTGGAAGAACAGCCGCAGACACCACGATCACAAATATGAGCCTGATTACAATCAGTTTCAGCAGTGAAGCCGACATCGTTTCTATAATAATTCCAGCTGAAGTTACACCACAAATGATTTATTGTTGTCCATCCCTTTATTCCACTTATCCAGTTCAGGGACACACAGCCCATACCAGCTGTTATTGGGGGTGGGGGGGTACACCCTGAGAGAGACTTACACCCACGCAGGCCTGAGGAGAACATCAAACCTCCACCCAGAGAGGCTGCAGCCAGGCGGGGATTCGAACCTGCTGTGATATTGCTCAGCACTCCACCTTTTTCTTTTCCTTGCTGCTTCACGGAAGCTAGAAACCAAACAACACTATTATCACAATGTTACTTTGTCTGATCGGAATCATAAGCTTTATGTTTTATGATATAATTGGTGTGTGGAGGTCATATGAGCTTTAATTATCCTTTAAAACATGACATTTTAGCTTGTTTTTTGAGTTTCATGTTTCACAAAGCCTCAAGAACCTGTAAGCCTGTGAGTGAAGAACTGAGGTCTTTCACCCTTTAGCTTATTCACGGCACTTCAGCCTCACACAGTTCTCCCTGCTCAGCCACCTTCAGCTGCTCATATTGAATGTGAAGTCCTGCTCTTGGATGTGCTATGCAGGAACCACTCCCCCCCCCACCTGCAGGCCACTGCCCCCCAGACCAGATCTGTGCAATCAAACAACTGCTCAGTAAGTTCCTCATTTCCTGCGGCTACCAAACCAACTCCTCTCCCTCTTGGATCTCCAGCACTGGCATGACCTTCCCACTCCTGCACTGGTGAAACAGCTGAAACTCTCTCCATCCCTGCATGAATCATTTCCCCTCACCACTCCTCCAGTACGCTTTTTTTCATGTCGTCAGTCTGTCTCAGCACCGCAACATTTGACAGAATAATTAAACACGCTTAAAAAATAAACCAGTGATTGTGTTTTCAAATGTTACACTCACAAAGGGCAAAAAAGGCTGCGTTATTAATAGGCTGGTTCACATTAACTGTCGCTCTGACAGCCATGCTAGCACCTGTGGCAGACAGCTGACAGACAAATCTCCTCACCGCTTTCTGCAGAGCCTCTGGACAGGATGCACAGCCTGACAGAGCCTTTAATATTATATTACACTCATATCCTATGAGGGGAAAAATATCACACCAAACTCAGTCAAGTAGCTGATATGTATATATATATATATATATATATATATATATATGTGTGTGTGTGTGTGATGTTTTAATAAGACCTGGTAGTAAAAGTAGGTGAAAATTTATTTTAATCCATTTTAAGAATTAATTTTTAAGTGGCTTATTGTCAATCTAGAGTGCAGCTGTAAGCACATGATGTCATTCACGTGATTGTAACTGTGAGCAGCTGTGCAGCATAAATTATTAACAATTATTAAAGAGCACAGTATCATCCGATATCGATGCATTCGTCCATTTTTACCACTGTCACATGTCCATCACTGTGCTGCCGTATCTGCTTCTGTAACATTACCAACTGCTGTAAATAATTATAACAGCTACTCATTAATTCAGTGATGTGGTTGTATTTTTCATAACAATAAATATACAACATCGACTCCTCCTCTGTGGCCGCTGTAAAGTTAAAGTTGGAGCAGCTCTCCATGCAGAAGGAATCTGGCTTCACAGGCTCAGGAAGTCCTGCAGTCGGACTCCTGAACGGCTGCTGGTAATTTCTCTGCTGCAGCAGAGGAAGATCTCACCCTTCAGAATGAAATATAATCGTTATGAAAAGTTGTCTCTGCTGGGGAGATAAGTACAGTAAAACGGGGGGAAATGCCTTGAACCGTTTGATCGCGCTCAAATAAGCTGAAGTCCACTTAGTTCACATGTCTCTGCTGTAACTATGTTTTCAAAATATGGGTCTTGGCAACATTATGGAAATGCCCCTTTAATATAAAAATTAGTTCTTGAGTTTGAACTGAAGGTAAATATTAGTTTGTGTCAATGCTGTTGGATTTTAGCAGAGCAGTTAGTGTTAGTCAGCTCACCTTTATGATCTCTGCTGTAGGACCACACCTCTACCTAGAGCGAAGTTACTGTAATTATTCACAGCGATAATAATGATCATTATTAGAAATTAATGTCTGGTATTTTATTCATATGTGTGCTCATACCGGCGCCAAATTAATAGATGTTGTACAATCAGACTGCATGTTACGGATGGAAGACTAAATCTGAGTAAATCTGATGGAATTTCTCACGATTAAATCCTATTTGAAAGGATTTAATAATATTTCTGAAAGGTAGGTTTTCAATCTTCTAAAGAGTTGTGTCAGTTGTGTGTATGTTCAATAACACCATGTAATTTAATCTTGGCAGAGCTGACAATAATGCATCAGCAGCTTTTGACAAATTATTGATTCTCGACTGCATTATGCATTTAATTCACAGTAACTGTATGACAGAAGGTATAATTCAATTCTCATTGCACAGAGAGCTCTTTAGTCAGGCATTTATGGCTACAGAATAGCAATGCAGCAGGCTACATTATTATACCTATCAAGCACACTAATGATCTACCTCGGGGGCGCAGGTACAGCCAAGTAATTTATGACAGGGAGAAATCCACAGGTTAGTGCCCTCCATCAGAAGTCCACAGGGAAACGTACAACCCAGTGTACTCTGCACTTTGCTTTCTTCTTTGAACAACACCATATCATGACATTTTGTGTGATTGCCGCTCCTGTTATCTTTCTCCCTCTTTAAATACCACATGCCACTCGACAGCAAAGCAAATGATGTGTTGATTGGGGCTGAGTGTTCCTGTCAGTTCGTCGCCGGTTTCAGAGTGTGAAATTAAAGGTCCGCTTTGGGAGACAGTTTAGGTGCGGTAGCAATCATAACAGCCTTGCCCCTCCCACCCCCCCGTTCCTTGTTAATTCTTCCGACTGTGTTATGGTTGGATGGACATACACCGTGCTCACGGGAATGACGCGAAAAGCCACCCCTTCAAACGCTGTCACCACCATTGCATTACCCTCCTTTCCTCCTCCCCACCCTCCCATCCCTACTAGCTAGTGAGGTGACAGGTCATAAATCCCTACAGACATGGGTGTGGGGGGGGGGGGTTTAGAGAGTGGGGTGGGGGCATTTGGGAGGGGAGGGTAAGAGGATGATGGGGATGGAGGGGTGGTAGCTGCAATACAAACCTGAAGGAAATTTCTCCTCATGCATAGAAAGCTGTTTCCCCCTCACCGACAATGTCTCCCTCGGGGATGCTGCTGCCAACTCGCTGCATGTAAAGTAGTCTCTCCTCTCTCTTCTCCCTCTGTGTCAATCTCTCCCTCTCTCTGTGCAAATGGGGTACGGGTCTTGGGGAACTTTGTGGCGCAGGATAAAAGGCGGGGAGCAGCATCTCATGGAATTTGCCACCCTCCCTATCATCCAGATGATCCTGAATGCCAATTACCCTCCCCAGCTCTGCAGGGAGCGGCCTGTCACTCAGGATGCGGATCGTGTGTGTCGGGCATCGAGGAGCCGGGCTAAGAGTTTGCCGTCGGAGGAGTCAGAAGCTACATAGTGCTCACTGCTGGACAGCGGCGGGAGCCTCAGCAAAGGCTGAGCAGACATTAAAAACACACACACACACACTTGCACTGCCTAACATCTGCTGGCTACATCAGCAGGTCAAAGCAGCAGCTGACTCCAGAGGCCTGGTCCTGTGCTAATGGCTAAGACTGTTTCTTTAGAACAGCACGTTCAAATCAATAAAAATAGATATATTTTTCAAATGTTTGCAGCTAAATAATGGTTCAAGAATAGCATGTATGAAAGTTCTAACGTTATCTTGGAAAGAAAAGAGGTTTAAGCATAAAGTCCGTCTGTTACCCTCCAGGACTTCGAGTTCAGAACGTGTAAGAAATGCACATCAGATCTCGATGTGGCGCAGTCGTACTGGCATGGACAGACTGAAGCGTTAGGAACGAAACGATACAACAGCATTCGATGGAAATAAAAAGTATCCACCTACAGGGGGCTGAATTCAAAGACGCCCCAAAGACCAAAGGGAAAAAATAAGGCTGGAACATTTTCCTCCTCCTGTTCCTCCTGCACACGGGGGCAGATCCTGGTCCTGCTGATGGGTTAAGGACCTTCCACGGCCCTGTCCAGCTCTCCCACAGTAACTGCCCGTCTCCTGGGATCTCCTCCAGGCTCCGAGGCTGTGCTGGGAGACACAGCAAACCTTCTGACATGGCACGTATTGATGTGCCATCCTGGAGGAGTTGGATACCACTGTAAGGTCCAGCAGTGACACTGAACATAGTCAGTTGCAAAAGTAGTGAAAAAACAGAAAAGATGAGAAGGGAAAAAAGTAGCTCAGGAGGTCACCTGCCAATCGGAAGGTTGGCGGTTTGATTCCTGCCTGCTCCGGGCTGCATGCCAAAAATATGTCTTTAATTCAAATCTAAACTTTCTGACTTATTAAAAGACAGATGTTTGTTACTATCGCGTAAACACAGGACTGGAAGGCCCCTTTGACACTAACATTTTAATTTATAGTTTTTATTCATATGAAGGACTAGATGTGGTTTTTAGCTACTTTCAGATAACTGTTTTGTAAATAATTCTGTTGTTTCCGTCGAACCACTGAAACGTTACTATCACACATCTGCAGAGTTATTAAGCAGCATATAAATATGCACACATTTCGTGCATCTTTTAGGTTACCAGAGACATGATTTTAGACGCGTCTATTTAATGTTTAAATAAGTAAACGTATTTTCTAACCTTATGATTTAATAATACTTACATTAGTATTTTTTGCCTTCTGCTTCTGAGATGATTCAAGCAATCAGCTGAACCATGGTTTACACACAACACAGAAAGAGGAGGTGCTCTGGAAGAGAAACCAGGCCCTATATGGGACTCATTTTTCCCAGTTATTAATGTCCGAATAATCTGAGAAGGTCAGGTCAGCAGATATTTAACGACCTCAGTGAAGGTCAGAGCTTGAAATATCAACCTTAGTTTAATTATTGCATCTAACCAGTTTATTTTCCTTCACGTTCTGCCTTCAATATTGTATTGTGATCTTGTATTATTTACCTATTAAAACTGCCAAATGTGGGGTCCAGAATCAGATGAAGCCCGTCTGTGGAGACAGTTGTGTGTAGACTGGAGATCGTAGCTCCGGCGTCTGGCACATCAAAGTGCAGTAACACCCTCAGCGGCTCTAATCATCATCGAGCTGCATGGCAATTAAAAGCATGTATAAACCGAAAGAATAAAAAATCTTCAGCGGCTTCTTCAGTTCAAAACGTGACTTCTTTTGAAGTGAAGAAGCCTCTGCAGTGACATTTCTCTACCTGCTCCCATGTTCATATAGCCTGTATTATCCCTCCTTCATCGCGTTTTGATGATTCAAACGTGTTATCGGTCATTCCCGTGCACAGACGGTGCCCAGATCCCTGTATGTATTGTCATTTTGTCTTTATTGCTAGCCGGCTTATCCGGCACTGATGGAATTGTTAAAAAGCAGATATGAGCAGAATCTAGGAGGACCAGCTTTTGTCAGAGCATGCGTTCCCATCAGATGAGAGCATGATGATAAGAATCTGAGCAGCGCCTGCAGGTCGTGTCACTCTATGCATAACAATCTACAGCTGTGCGGCTGAAAGGAAACACGAGGAGACGGGAGGGAACGGAAGCTGAAAAGGGTCTTTTGCTGATAAATATGTATAAGGTGTTTTGACTCGCCTTTTCAGCAAACCTGAATGATCAATACTGCACAGCACTGTTTCACACAGAGACAACAAGGTCTTGATTGTACTGTTTACAGGTTTATAAGGTGTGTGTGTGTGTGTGTGTGTCAAAATGTAAATGATGTTTAATTTGCTAAGATTACCAAGTTAAATGAAACACATTTATACAAACGCATATTTCTTCTTTTTTATGAAGAAAAATCCACCAAACCTGCTTAAAGCAATTATTTAAAGGTTTAATTACAGTCTCATAGCTAAATATACCTCAGCACAGCTTCAACAAGTAGCTACTTCCTATTTATCTGAACGCAGTTAAACGCTGGACTGAAATTAATACCTGAGCAAACAATAAAAGTAAGGCCGACTATTTAAGAGAAACAGGGCGAGCGGCACTTTTTAAATCTTCAGATGCATCACTGAGATCTTTATTGGCCTGTCTCGTGAATTATGACAAAGGTTTAGTTTACCTGCTTTACAGCAGTAGCATCATTCTATTAGCATGAAATTTACCAATCAGATATATAATACGTGGTCATTAACAGAGGCTTCAGTGTGAGGCGTTAATACTCCCGTCCTGACTGCTGTCCCACAAACTTCTGCCACTGTGCCGTTTATACATTTATATATTTTGTGCAGTACAATTCACAATAAAAGTAAAGTAGGCCAACTTTGTTAATAACACACCGTGTCTGCACTGTGGCTCAGCAAAGTGTCAGCTTAATAATCAGGAGCTAATTTGGAGGCCTGACCATGCAGGGAGTCGGGCTTCCATGAAGGAGGCAGAAGGAAAAAGGAGGAGGCGGCTGGATATTAAAAAGTTGTCTGCAGCAAGGTGATGCTTTTGGAGTGCACAAGTGCTGCTCACTAACTAGTTTGTTAAATAATCTTCTGTGGATGTTGCACTCAGCACCGCCAGCACAGAGCAGTGTTTGCAGTCTTCATTGGAACTAAAATAAAAATCCCCATGAACACAGTTTAGTGTGTGACACAAATACCCTTTTACACTGTCATGTGTTCCATTATTAAACTAATAACTCTGACGTGTTGTGGAAACTTTAGTGCTTTAAATAAAGAAAATCCACTGCTGGAGTCTTTAGAAAGTGTTATTGTTGTAGCGAGCGCAGCAACGTATGAGGAAATCCACAGGAACAAAGACAGACCTCATTCATACAAGGCCCCGCAGCATCATATGACACTGTTGCTAGGGAGAAGTCCAGTTATCCCACACAGGTCAAACACAGTTAAACAGGATATATGCAGCAGATCGGACCAACGAGCCTTATCTGCTCTGCGACGGAGGGCAGAAACCTGCACCCTGTCTGGGTCAGGCTGCAGGGGTCAAAGGGGTTAAGCATAACAGAGCACGAGGGAGAGAATCTTTGCATATCCCAAAATAATCCTCACCAGCAGTTATTGACGTACTTACTAACAATAAAGCTCTGAGCCACGAAGACACTTTGCATGAAAGTCTCACGTCACGTCTGCATCAAACACTGGCGTGTTATTCATTGTATACGGGGCTGCTTTCAAGGACTTTAATAAAACATATTAAGGCTGCAACACAACTGATTCTGATCAAACGCAAAGCTGCAGCCGTGAAAGCAAACAGCATCTCAAATATGGATGTTTCTCTAAAAGAAACTCCTTTTGGCTGCTCCTTCATTCACGAGTGGCTCCGCGTGTTTGATTCAGCTGATTTTTTTATGATGCAGGCCCAAAGCTATAAAGGCCCTTTCACATAGGAAGCGATATGTGCTGCGCTGCGATCTGCAGCCCGTTCTTGTTCATACAGTGCTGAACCTGGCTGCAGCACGGTGTGAGGAGACGCTGCACACGTGGAGACCACGAGCGGACGCATCTTCACCTCACCGACCGACGTGACATCCTAATAAAATGTGATTTTCTTTTTCCATAATTAATGTATCCTTGAGTTATGGCCAAAATCATGTTTTGTAGGGTTGCAGTGACCTTAATCTTTGAGCACATTTGAATGGGTTCATCCTTGAGTGCAGGGACATTTAATCCAAATTTGAAGAAATTCCCTCTCATGCCCGAGATGTTGCATTCCCAAAAAGGTGGTGCTGCGAGCGACAGCGGCTGCAAAATGAGGAGGTTGCACTGTGCAGTGACAATAATAATAATAAAAATAGTATTAAAGGAAATATTTCCGCAGTGCTGAAAGCTTCTTGTAGCTTTTGCACACCTGTTCCACTGAACAATTCGAAACACCAGTAATGTCATTCTGACCTTTCGCTCGGGTCGCCTCGGCGTCCTCCTGCACATTCAGGTAGAGCTCCATACGGGAGGAAGATTTGAAGTGGCATGCTGAACAGCTGCGAACAAAACGGGCTTTACTGGTGTGACAGGATGTATGCGTCTGATCAATAGAGACAGTTGCCTGTAAAGGTCAGGCAGGGCTGCTCGTAAGCGCTGAAGTGAAACTTGTGATGAGCCTCGACTTTGCTTCTTGATCAGCACCCAGCGCTCGCCTGCCGCATTGTGCCGGGGGAGCCGTTTGGAGCATCGCTGGATATTTGTTAGCTCTTCTGTGCCACTTGGTTGGAGCATGACTGCAGGGCAAACACAGGGAATGCCCCGAAATAAAGACAAGATTGATTAGTTTTACTTTGACACACCTCCAGCAACACTCCACGCCACCCACAGCACCCTTTGAACAGAGAGCAGCCTGTCTGAGTGGGCAGACGTGCATCAGATCAGTCTGTTAAGCTAAACCATGGAAGTTTCAGCTGGAATGAATAATTTGGATTTCAGTGACTTTAACCCTCAAATTCATGGGCTGTTATATAAGGCAGAACAAGCCATATAACAATATACAAACATACAAAATGTGGTTATTTTCATAGTAAAATATTTGAATATTATTTGTAGTTTTTAGAGAATTATTTCTTTGAACTGTATTAACATGAATGTATTTTTCTGCAGGCTGGATGTTTCATGTTTATCCTGTTTTATCCTGTACAGGCCGCTGTGATGCCAAACCCATGACACGAACTACGCGGTTAAACAGCTATTAAATGATGATGCACAAGGCTGCTGAGAGTTGCAGAGCACAAACTTTCCTCATATCATCTACTTCTACTTTGAAATTGTTACACAACACAGTGTGACAGGATTTGGACCCAATGTGCTGGTCACAGGAGACGGAACATGAACTTTTCCAAGAATACAAAATAAAGGCAGCGCTAGAGCTGAATGTAAGCATCGGGAGAAAAGGAAAACAGGAAGTATGACAAACCTGGAGCGGAGGAGCACACGACATCGAGGCGGAACGTGACTGAGGAAAAGGTAATGAGGCTAGGGGGAAACAGCTGGGAACCACGGCAGGAACAATCCAGGGGACAAGACAAGGGAAGTCAAAGCCAACTCAAGGCGCATGCTGTTGTGCATTACCATAACACAGCAGCATGGCTTTGCTCAGTGTGAATCCATGTGGTGCATGATTGCTGAAAAATCCCCGAAAGACGTTACACGTACGGGAGCTTATGCTGCTGTAAAATATCACTTATGGTGGCTTTCTAGATGTGCAAGCTGCTAATTTCACAGGCACTGATGCCCCCCACAAGCCATCGGAGACGTAGACTTTGAACGTGGCACAAGCCTGATATTACTGTGCTCAGTCGTCCAGAGGACATGGTGTCCATGTTTTCCAAAACGAATGTTGAATTTCCAGTTGTCCGACCCCGGAGTCAATTTTTCCATCCATTTTCTTCCACTTCTTATCATTTGTGGATGCCACTGCAGACTTTGTTCACAGACAGTTATGTCTGGAAGTATTCCCGAGTTCCATGCCAGAATCACACCTGTATGCCTGATCTTCAGCCTCAAAGATCCCGGATTTTCAGCCTTCTTCCTCATGCACAGAGATTTCTCCAAATTCGTAACGTAGATGATGAGGCGTTCAAAGTCTTCACAACTTTACTCTGAGGAACCTCATCTTGAAATTGTCCTACAATTTGCAGATTTATTTTATTCTTTTACCCGTCAGCCCACGAAGGCTGGAGGGGTATCGTCGTCACCCTGCCAGGCGGTCGGCCGCCTTCCAACTTTGTGAAAGCGATAACTCGAGAACGATGTCACCTAGGATGTTCAAATTCATACCGTAGATGCATCTGCTCAAAATCTTGGATGAGCTCCAGCTTCAAGGTCAGGGTCGCAGATCCAGTTTTCTGTGAATGTGAGAAAGATGTCGCTTTTCAAATGAATGCCATCTGCTACACATCTCAGACAAGTCATTTCTTATTATAATAATGGCGATCACAGAAAGCAACAGCATTCTCTGAGGTTTGTATTTATTATGATTTTTTTTGCACTTCTTATTCTTTAGCCATTTGCAAGTCACTAAGGCTCATATGCACCTCGTTAAGATTTATGGCACCTAAAGGTTCTCCTGCCAGGAGGCTGAGGGGTAGCACTGGGGACCGACAGTATTTTTTTCACATTGGTGAATATTCAATCCAGTTTTATTTATTAGCGCCAAATCACAACAGACACCTCAAGGCACTTGATATTGTAAGGTAAAGACCCTACAATAATTACATGGAAAACCTAACAGCACCTGGCAAAGGTGGGAAGAAAAAACTCCCTTTAAACAGGAAGAAACCTGCAGCAGAACCAGGCTGAGGGAGGGGCAGTCATCTGCAGTGGTCGTTTGGGGCTGAGGGGAGAGACAGGACTGAAAACATGCAAAAATCTGCCTAAAAAGCTGTTTCGATTATCTTACTGACCTGTTGCCAATTAGCATAATCATTTTTAAATTCTTCCTCCAGCTGCTTCTTTTTACCACTTACTTTGTTAGCCTTTTGTTTCTTTTTGCATGCTTGTTTTTTTCTTTATCGCTGACTTTTTGTGGTCACTACCTCCAGCATAAACCTCACAGTCAGAATCTTGCCAGTGAAATAAAATGACAGTAAATATAGTGTACTCAGTGCACTCAGTAGCCCAACTCTCCAGGGGTGCAGTTATTTTTTTTTCTTTTTCAGGGCCTCAGAATAAAATACTGACAGGTCATGTAGCTGGAACAGGTAGGAAACTGGAATACCATATGTCCAATCAGCTACAGGTTGAGCTACCTGTCACCTGGTATTCTTTTGATACATCATTAGCCCCTTTCTTTTGTGTGTGTGTGAATGTGTGTTTGTGCATGTGTGCATGTGCATATGTACCCATATTCGTGCAGATGTGATGACACATGTGATCTTTCACAAATCAAAAGAGCTGAACTTGACTCATTATTACAGAATTTTTTTTTTAGAAAAAATCAGCAGCAAAATGCACCTCAGTGAAAACCTCAGTGAAAGTATTCAGACACCTAAACAAGGACAAAGAGACTACAGAAACCCAACCAGGTACTGCGGTGATTCTGATGGCACCTCAACAAAGTCCCCAGAGTTCAAACATCACAACACAGGATGGTGACGAGACCCCAAGTGGCCGTAAACTCCATCAAAGGCCAAGACGTAGCGGACACCTGTGTGCCAAGGCAGAAACATGCAGGAAGGTCTCCACCAGTGTCTGGGCCCCTCGCCAAAGTCCAACAGAGGTCGAGAGCACAAACCGGTCCCACCCAGGCAGCACGAGCACCCAGAAAGCCCACAGCACGAGCCCGAGGGACAGCGAACAGACCCAAAGCCCTGGAAGGGCACCACCCCAGCGGCACAGGATGACCAGACCCACAGGGTGCCCACCCAGGGTCCCCCACACCCAAAGCCCCCCGACAGAGCAGAAGGCGCCCACGCCGGCCCAGAGAGCCAGGTGCAGGGGCAAATCACCTGCACCGCACAGGCCAGCTCAGGGGAAGGGGGCAGGGTGCAGCTATAACTGTGTGTCCAGCTACTTAAACAAGTGTCTATTAAATCATTTCTATTCACCATGACAGCAACATGTGTATGTACAAGACTGCAAGGAGACTTTGCATCAAGCACGTAACACTTCGTCTGTACATCAGAGGCTGCACCCTGCTAGCATGCAGCTAACAACAGTAACAACGAAGCTGCCGGTGAAAACACAAGACTGAACTCGCAATAAGCATTTTGGTCAAGCTGTTTATCCTTTTCCCTCCTTGTTAGGGCACAGTGTGCTGCGAGGCTGCTTGCTGCAGGCGAAGCAGGTGTCCACTGGCTGGTCCTATGTGCTTTTCAACATGGCAGCGCCACACATAGGTTAATATGGTAGTCCCCTGCCTTATCTAATGTGACGAGGGGCCTTTCTTGGCCGTGCCACAAAGCTGCTTTGAAGCATCTGTCAATGCCCTCCCCTGGATAAATGTCATGTGTGGAATATCTCAGGAGGCAGCTGTGCCATTGCAATGGCAACGGCAGGAAGCCAGAACACAGCCCAAAGCCTCACACTCCTACGTACGGTACAAGGGATGCAGGTTTCTAGATCCCCTCTTTCTTTTTATAACAGTCTGCAAGGTCACACAATAGCAAAACAAAAGTTCATTTGATTTTTATTTCTGTCAGAAACATAAACATAAACTACTGCCATTTGCACATATTCTTTAAAAATCATGGCAGTGCCAGCACACATTTTTCACAGAGGAATTCACATACTTTACTATTATTTAAAAAAAACCTCCCCAAATGATACCAGTGGCAGACAAGCCTCCTTTGGCATTGGAGCTTACTGAGGCTCGGATGCTCATTGAAGTCTTTGTTAACGGCCATTAGACTGATGGGAATAAATGATGGCGGCCTTGAGATTCTGTTCAGATTGTCTTGGATTTTAAACTACATGTTGATCACCTGCAAAAGAAGCCTAAAATCCTGCCCTGTTCACATGGTTAAATATAGTATAACATTCATATCCTGAGCCTGCAATGATACACTCATAGCCAACAAAAGGGAAGCGGTATTCTTTGTATTAATGGCTTTACTATAGTTTGTGAGGCCCTGCAGTGGCCGTGGCTGAAAGAAAAGCATCATGAATGGAGTATTGAGGTCTCTTGTATGATGGAAACCACATCCAAGGTACTTTTGATTTACCGGATACATTTTTTAAAAAAATGCCATACTGGATTTTCACAGTTCATATTAAAGTATTTATCCGGTACTCCTACTTTCTGCCCATCGCTTCAGAACTCACATCCCCTTCTGCTCTGTTGCAGGCTCCATGCAGAATAATGAATGTGCGGAGTTTGACACCAACAGCTGTTTATCTGACCTTAAATCACAACGTGAAAGTGCGACTGTGTGTAACCTGTTTTCAAACCGTCAGTCACCGATTGTCAGGAGCCACGGGCTTCTCATTGTGACACCACATCACTCCTTCAGTGCCATTTTTCAACATGCAAGGCAATCCAGCAGGAGCACCTCAGGATCTGAGGACGGCGACGTGGGAATACCGTGCTCGGATGACACAACACATCCCACCGGTTTGCACACGACACCTTCTGCAATCTGCGGCACGTACTGTCAAAGTGTCCTTTATGCAGTGTTTAATGAAGAAGGTGCAAATGTCCTTTTTATGAAGTTGTAACACAAACAGAAAAATCCAAACAAAACATGCACCAAGATCTGATTTTCCCTTATTAAACACTAAATAGCATCGAATTCACTTAAGCAGCTGAATGTACACGATTAGCAAATATAGAAATGATGGTGCCGCAGGCGGATTCCTGGCCATTGCACTACGGTGAGGGTAAATACACCTGCAGCCTGTGACATTAGCTTTTGTTTCATGGAGACATTTTCCATCGAGAAGCATTAAGCGGTACTTTTATTTCTGCAGAGATGCACATCAGGCTGCAGCCTTTGATTGATCGGCTGAAAAGAAGCCAGGCAGTGGATTTTTAATTAAATGCCTAAACGGGCAGGTGGCCTCGGGACCCTTTAAGGGTATTTTGCCATAAACTCAGAAAAAACAGCAGAATAATCCTTAACAAATCTTCATTTAAAGAGACACCTTGTTCTGTGTAGACAGGTGTACACAATAATAAGAACAACACACACAAATCGGTGCTTTTCTGGCTACCACTGCTACGTCACGCAGCTCATCATTCCTGATGTATGAAGACACCAGCCTCCACAGAAAGAGCTGTGGTCCAGACTGTTTGAAACACCTCTTAAAACAAACTATCAAAATCCGCTTTGAGCATTTCAAATTAAAGGCTTTACCGTAGTATTGAGACGGTGATGTGCAGCATGCCAGAATAAGGTGCAGGAGACCAACAGGATCACTAAAAAGGCAGTTTCAGTGGAGCAAACAGAGATCAGTCAAATTCAGCTCAGTGTGAATGTAGATTGGTGTTGTTCTACTTATCCAGTGAGGATGGAAAAGCCAATTCTTTCCACTCCAGTAAAGACTTGGATAATTGGAGTTTTGTATTAAGATTGACACCAGATGAAAGTTGGTTATTAACACAGGGTGAAGCGTGGCAGATTGTTTATTAGAATCCTGTCACTATTTACAACCCAAAACGGCAGCGCCTTGACATTGAGAGTTCAATTGAAAGTGAGGTATCAAATTGATATTCCAGCAAAGGCAAGTTTCAGCCGCAGACTTTGTTTCCCTGCTGCTTTTCAACTGATTCAAAGTCTATAAAGAAATTCTGTGTGATGTCCATTTTCAACATCAATCTTCTATTATTTACCACAACAGATGCTGCAGTGTTAAAGATCTGAGGAAAAAAGATTCTGTATTATATATATTTCCATTATGGTCTTCGCTATTTCAGCCGCGGAGCTGAAACGGAGATTAATCAAGAGCCAGCGCAAACAAATCTGACATTAAAGAAAAATGAGGCTGAGATCTGCAGTAATATCTAAACACGGACTGACAGCACATATTTATATTTCAGAAAATTAAAGTCTATTAATTAATGCTTTTGCTTGGCCCTACTTGCAGCAGTATTGCAAGTGAAGCTGCTGAATACGTGTTGAATATATAATTAATATTTTATTTTTGGCTTTTTTCTAGCCTGTCCACATAAAAGTGTGTCTTTAAATAAATAAATATTAATATTTATAATAATATTTTTGAGTTGCTGGAGTCTTCTGCAACCTGTTGAACGGCACGGCGTGGGAAGGAAGGACAGAAGGAATCAGATACGCTGTTGGGAAGTCTATATGTGGACATGTGCTATATATGCTGTGGAGTGTGAAAGAATATTCATGTGTGCAGAGTCTTGTTGTTTTCTCATTTCATATCCGAGCATGGCTTTCCCAGCTCAGGGTTCTTGGCAGAGCTGTGAGCTGTCCTTGGTGCTCGCAGTCTGGGGAAGGAGCTGGTGTGCGAGGCGGGCACGGCGTCTTGCATGGTGGTCGAGTGTTGCTGCTTTACCTTCCCAGTAACTCAATGTGCAACAATCTGCCACAGGTAAGTCTGACTTTCACTTTCACCGATTACTTTTCTTATTCCCATTCTCTCCCTCACACACACACACACACACACACTAAAACGTCTGGACAACCTTATCAGTGGCG
>VOQJ01002273.1:10349-21773 GCA_015052665.1 Apistogramma diplotaenia | reverse complement strand
GACAAACTAAAAAGCATGCAGACTTGGAATTTGGGACATTTGAGGAAATGATGCAACAGGAAAGAAAAACATGCTCAAAATTAAATGAGCTCCTCTGAAATTATTATAAGCAACAGCAGCAGCAAAAAAAAAAAAAACAAAAAACCCCAAAAAAACAAAAAACAGGTTTTCCCAAGGAGAGTGTGTAACAAACACATCCACATCCTTTGAAGTTCTTCCTTTGTGCTGGTATGTTGTCGGGCGCGCTGACGCACACCATCTAATGGAAAGGGCGCCATTAAACAGGATCAAACAGATGATTAAAGCACCTGAAAGCCAATAAAACTGCTGACGTTCAAACTGAAAACAAGCTGAAGTGTCTGTGTGTTTTTTCTTCATATTAATTAATGGAAGTGAACAATAAAGAAAGTCTG
Organism: Apistogramma diplotaenia; assembly: GCA_015052665.1. NCBI lineage: Eukaryota > Metazoa > Chordata > Actinopteri > Cichliformes > Cichlidae > Apistogramma > Apistogramma diplotaenia. Next base: position 21,360 of record VOQJ01002273.1, on the reverse strand, counting down.
ATAACGATGATGATGATTTCTATTAATTGATGTACATTTCATTCATGATCAGTACAGACCACACTGTCACTGGCATGCTTACATCATTATGTAACCGCAAACGAACATCTACATGCATGTATGCAGGTGACATCACTGCTTTCGTCTTGCACCATCAGGTGATTATCTCTCGCCTAGTGAGGACGGCGCCGTTGCTGTCAAAATGAATGATTTTTTTTTTTTTAAAGATTTAGTTATGTTTTTATGTGATGGGGAGATCAGAGGGAATCCAAATTGATTTTTATTGTTATGCATAAATTCAAGAAGCAATGATCTTATGGGTTCAAAGTGCCCGATATGAGTTTTCCCGTGAATCAGCCTGACACAGTCCACTGAGGTTGCAAATTTAATTTCATATAGGAATTTATTAGCATCTAACTTGGGAAAGTTAAAAAAGAAAAAAAACAAAGATACATATTGCGATTAATGTAAATGAAAATCCCGAATGATACGCGCGCGAGGAAAGCAACACCACCGAAAATATTTACATGAAGCAGAGAGACTGTATACGGTGTCTGCCTCTATGATACTCGAAAGGCAAATCATCATCATCCCGTGTAAACTGTCTGAGGAGGTAAATACATGTTTGCACATGAAATACTTGACAGATAAGCAGCTGCTCTCGGGATTCAGTCTGATTTGTGCTGGCTTTCACTTTCTCAGTGCTAAGTAGACTTTGCTTTCAAAGCACACACTGAAAGAAAGTCATGACACACGCAGATTCAGCATGAAACAAACACCACGGAGAACGCATCACTTGCTCTGAGGCCCTACTTGCTGGCACCCCGTGGGGCACTGACCGCAAATAAACTCTCTCGACTGTTCCGAAGTCTATTCTATTAATAAAAATATGTGGGAGAAGCGCTGCTAATTATCCTCTTAACATATAAACAGCTGCTCGGCTCACTGTAATCCTGTCGGTGTGTCCATAATGGTCTGGCAGTGACTCATGCTAGAAGAGATCTATGGTTTATATCCATCTATCAAGGTGTTTAGAAATCTCACTTACTCATAAGTAAAGTCACCAGACAGAGAGACCAGGTGCCTTTACACACGTTAGGATTTAGATATTCCACCTTATTTTATGACCTATGATGAAAGGAAACGGTCACATATTTCAGAGCTGTTGTGAAGACCATCAGCGGTGCAACATCAATGCTGTGAAGACGCAATGCTGTTTTAATTGATTTCTTCACTCTGCTGCCGCTGCTAGCATGCTTTCTGACTTCTCAATGAGCATCTCAGCCATCAAGCACACGGCGGCCCGAGGCAAAGTCTGCACAGTTGTTAAAGCTACTGTAATAAACTCTGAATTGCCTGAGAAGACAAGTGAAAGACTTCACCAGAGGGAAAATTCTGGATTTCAGAATAAGACAAGGCTTCATATGAGTTAAATACCGATCGCTGTCCCTATTTGCTCAACCAAATCCATGTGGGCAAAATAAAGTCTTTCGAGAGATTTACTGTAACACACTGGCCTTTCTGGGGGGGGGTTTACTCCATAGGCTGATAGATCTAGTAATAATAACCCAAACACAATAATGCCTCTGCACTGCCTCTGGAGAAGGGACAGCTGCAGAGTAAATAAAAGCCTAATCTGACTTCAGCCAACGACTGAGCAGTGCCTTGACACAATAAATGGAAGAGAGTGATCTTAATCCCAGCATAAGCTCTGCCCACGTTGTGCAGGCACAACACGACACCCTCGTTTTCTGCATCCACCCTGGTGCTCGTGGGTAATACTGCTTCTTGCAGTGACTCTGCTGCAGTCTGTCTTCAGTTTCTCCTTTATTTCTCTGTGAGCTGAAATGTAAAAAAAAGAAAAAGAAAAAGAAAAAAAAGAAGAGCTTTCACACCAAAGGTCAAAACCTGCCACTGTTGCTGTGTATGTGGTGGCAGAGCATAACCACAGGGGGTCACTGTTGCTATATGAAAATGCTAAATACATATAGACTATTGGGTTTTTTTTATGTATTTAAAGGCTTTTATAATCTGAACTGACAGGAAATACAGAAAGAGCCAAAAATCTACTGACACATATTACATCACTTTTGCTACATGTATGTATCAGAGTAATCCAGGTCGAGCAAGAAGAAACTCCACATCTCGGCGCAGATATTTCATCTACAATGTGTCCACACAAGCGAACAAACTGCCAGGTTGTGTTCACTGTGGACAATCCACCACCAGCATGCACTGAGAGGTTGGAAGACGGATATTACATAAGGAGCTCATCAGTGGGGTAGTGGCCCACGCACAATGCATCCTCAGTGGAATCTCTGTGTTCATCAGCCTCTCACTCAAAGTAAGAACAAAATGGCTGAGGTGACAGCCTGAGGGGGGTAAAAAAATGCAGAGGCTAGAAATTCATATGAATAATTAGCTACTAAAAAGATGCTACTTAATGCAAATGACCTGGGCGGCTGTATGATTGAGGAGAAACGGCTGCTGACAACCCCATAGGCTAAACGTATTTATACAGATGAGATGCTTCCAGGAGGGAATACTAATTAGGCTCTTACTGCAAACAAAAACAGCACTCATGCACTGGCATAACAAATATACCTATGAAAATGGTTGTTTACTTCATGCTAAACAACTACCCGTCATATAGCTAGGGGTGTAATTTTGCAACACAACTGTAAATAAACACCAGAGTGGGGTCAGCAGAGTCCTCACTGTGGTTAGAGGGCACACTAACCACAAAGACCTCTGACCTTTAATAGGAAGCTTTGAATTCCTATACAGCGGTTTTCCTGGAAACACCACTGCAACACTAAAAGTGGTGATGTTACTGCGAAACAATTTGAGGCTGATTATTCTCTGGTGTGAGGGTTTGTTTGTTTTCACGTTACTGTAAACTAGCGCTGCAAATATTAGCAGATTATGTGGTTATTCAAACAATGGCTAATTAGCCTGCTACCTTTGGTAAGTCTGTGTAATGTGTTCCAAGGAGGTGATGATCTGATGCTTTTGGTCATCCTTGAATATTAGAGGTTTTAGATTACAAGGGTTCATAAGAGATCAATAGATTTCATCATTGGGAGGATAATCGTGACTTAAACCGCTGCAGTTGTTAGAATTAGTTTGAAATTTGGACCATCATATGCCATGTAGTTCAAGTCTGATGTTAACAGGCGTAGTACGTGACTTTTTAAAGCTGCAGCTGCAGTACACAGTAATAAAAAAAGTCAAGAGGAGAGGGAGTCCCCGTGATTGTGCCATTTTCACAAACAGCTGTTGTGGGATACAAAGGCGAAGGTGCGCGTACTCCGAGCACGCCACGCTGCTGTGACCCTCCTCATTTCCCCGCAGATGGGCGAGGGTCAACACCGCTGCCAGATGATCTTTGCTTTGCTTTAAGCCCCCGTGCGGCATGCGCTGTGTGCCAATCGTCAGCCTCCGCTCTCGCCGGCCCACAAACCCCTATTGACTCCACGCCCACTTGCCCATCCATCGCACAGGCAACCAGTTGCCTAGGCAACCTCAAAGCCCTCGTGCCTGTTTAAGTGTCAAGACAAATTCTGTTTTACATTTTTACTTGCACAACACTTCACTTTTCATTCATCCGTTCATTCATGATTTTATTTCCACATCTGCCCGTCGCTTTTGGTGAGCAAAACCTGGTGCTTAGACTTTAACCCTACAGTATCCTGATGAAAGTGTAATCTGTCATGGAGAATTTGGGAAACAGTCACTCAGACGCTGTCTTACATCAGTCTTGAGATGATAAGAACTAAAAAAAAACAAAAGTGTCAGCCTTTAGTCTTCACAAAGTAGGCCGTGAGCAGTGAAAAACTGATTGAGATCATCTTCAAATAGCTCAGATGGAGTATAATCTGAATTCCAATTACTATGTGCCGTTTCCATCAAAGCAATTATTATATGTGCAAAAATGAAGCTGAAGTGAAACACAGGCAAAGTCATGATCAAAATCAATTATCAAACAAAAACAACTAAGCAGGCAGATACTGGTATAATTGCAGTTACATAACAGGAGTCAGATTTGTTTTTTGAGGAGGAGGAGGCCGTCTTATTGAGCTGTTAAGTAGTGGGCATAAACCCACTGAAACCAAGGAGCCACTGTAGTCTGTACTCTGTAACAACTTAATGGAAATAAAATACAGGAATTTTGGACATTCCCATTCTCAATAAATACAATTCAACTCCATCAGCTCCCAATTCATGTGGGCAAAATCATGCTGAATCAGATCTGAATTACTCATCTGGCACACAAAACCAGGATGCTAACAGCACAATAGCTCATGTGGCTCATGACCAATCACAGTTCACAGGTATACGTGTAACATATATAAAGAATGTTCTTCTAAGTGTTGTTGTCACTGGTTGGCACAAACTAAACAGAATTAAAACCCACTGGCAGACAGACGCTTAGTCATTATATAAGCTCATTGGTCCTTTGGTCAGATGAGCTAAAAAGGCATTGAACACTGCAGCAACCCAAAAAGTCTGTTTCTAGGTCAGCGAAGAGTTCTACACTGGTGATCCCAAAGACTCGTGGAAATGTAAATCAATAATTTCGTAGAATCAGAATGGTTCAGGTTCAATTTTAATTGACTGACTGAATTTTAATTGAGCTACTTCAACAACCTCTAACAAAGCACAGTACTTTGCAAAATATGCGAGAAAACTGCTGAAGGTGGAAACAGCAAACTCGTTTCACCACCCAAAACACACCATCGAGTACAACCAGACTACAAAAGAGGAGCTCCGATCAGCTGTGGGGTGTGACTCAAATGTAAACAAATGACTCCACTGAGCATCTCTGGAGCACATGCTAGTTGCACTCCATATGCAAATGGTGGATGGAAATTACTGATATGGTTATTAGTGGAAAAGCAGAGCTTGACAATATTGTGCAGGCTGCTTATGAGTTAGGAGGGTTTAGTTACTGTTAAACTGACATGTTGAGCAGCTATTTTATACTTTTACTTGAAATTTCCATAGAAAACACTACCTAGGCTACTTTTGTGCTTACATTTGGCTTATGCTGTGTCACTAGATTCAATGCTGTGTCACTCCCATTGCACTAATGCTGCTGCTGCTGCTGCTGCTGGCATCTCGCTGCAATAGATTCACACTTCATAATAGGAAGTGTGTCACTGGTGATGGTGGCTCACTGGAAAAGAAGGATGGAAAATGCCCTTCATTTACTTGCACTTAAAAACGCTGCTTCACTCTGTTCAATAGTGTTTTATACCCTTACGAAAATCCACTATGGTTTCCTATGGTTTTAATGCAGTAACCATGGTTATTGATTAAAAACAGAGGATTTTCATAAGGGTACTTTGTTTAGCCATGTTAACGTTGTGTTCTGCTGTAAAATAAGCCCACTGTCCCCCATCTGAGGACATTTTGTTTTTACAAAAGTATGTCACAACCATGTAACAAAATACAACTTCCTGTTTGAAGAGGAAGTTAAGTTTATACAGAAGTCAGGTCCATCTAATCACAAATATCTAGGAGAAATGAAAAATGCATCGCAAACAGGAACTCGGGTCTCTAACTGTTGTTTTTTTAAACAATGAATAAGAATATAAAGCCAACATAACAGCACAGTAGTGATATTTTTTAATAACAAACTGCTGTTGTAGATTATAGTAGGTGCACTGTAAAATAGGACCAGTATTTTACCGTAATTTAACAGGGAATTACAGTGTGATGCTCTGCATAGACTTGCACATACAGTATGATAAATGAGCTTCTCTGGCTAGCTATTTAACTTTAAATGGTCTTCTAATATCTAAGATCTGAAAAAATTAAAAGAGTATTAGGTTAGATTTCCATTCACATTTAATTCACTGTGTTGCGATTTCTGCATAGTCACCCATCACCCTACTGCAGCCTTTGCTCCACACCCAGTTTGACTGCTGCGCAGCCATCCAACTAATCAACAGCATTTCCTCTATTGGAAACTAAAGTGTGTCAAGGAATTGGAAAAATGTCTGTCTGTTGTTTGGTTTTGTGCGAGATTGAAAGAAGAAAAGAACAGGCAGAAAGACACACAATCACAAGCAACATTCAGCTTAGCCCAGCTGCAATTGCATTCATCAATGCCATCGCACTGTCAAGAGGGGCGTGACACACATAGAAAAACTCACTATGAGGCACATGCACAGACAACCACACACAACCACAAATACAACACACTGCTGGAGGCTGATGCTGTGCTCATCAGTGTCACTGTTGCTGAACAATTCACAGCAGGAGTGCAGACGATGGAAGAAAAAGGATGCTTGCATAAAGACGAACATAGAAACAAAGGCTTTATGGGATGCAAACATCCCCTGGCATGAGCAAACAAAATATGCAACACGATGGAAAAAAAAAAAAACAATCATAAACACTCTCTAGAAATTGGCACACAAACACGAGCATCGGTTTAAAAACAAAAACAAAAACTTCCAATTTTAAGAAAAAAAGTCTCACGATCCACCTTTTTTTTCCTCTTTTTTTTTTTTTAAACATACCAAAACCGCAAAATGGTGGTACAACAACCAGCTCAACAACTGCACATCCACAGCCCTAAAGATAAACAAGCATCATTATCAAGACTGTCTCAGTGTTTCCATGGGTGCTGGATTTCTTTATTCCTCATTTCAAGTCTACATTCAACAGAGCACTGCTGTCATGCTCTGTACAGCCGCCCACGTTCAACCTTGCAGAGTGCGAGAGAGAGAGAGAGGGCGAGCGAGGGAAAACGAGAGAGAGAGAGAGAGAGAGGGTGAGCGAGGGAAAACGAGAGAGAGAGAGAGAGAGAGAGAGAGAGTGGGAGTGGGAGGGAGTACAGGAGAAAACCTTGCTTTCACAGTAAGACACCAACAATACATTACGGGAGGACAAACCATATTGCTCCATGCTGTTTCACTTACAAACGACTACACGAACAAACAATACGCTCGCATATTGTACAAATCGAAGGCGGCGTGCCAGGCCTTGATTACTATCGCCCCGTTTGAGCGGCTGAACAGAGCCAGAAGGGAAAAAAGCGTGAACTCCAAACGTGTTCACCGATAGGTTATGTTTATGTTTGTTTTTCTTATATACGGGGGTACACGTTTGCCCTTCCCTAACTTCAGTAATTTTCCGCTTAATTAAATTAAAGGAAAGAGAAAACTCATTTTGTTTGAAATCCACTTTAAAAGACTCAGGTACTGTTTATCCCTCAGGTCAGAACAACATTGATTTTCATTGGGGGGGGGGGAGACGAACAGCTCGAGCTTTCGTGTTTTTCTGGTCTATCAATCCTCGAGAAATACTGCTTTTCTGTCTAGACAAAGTACAAGTTCAAACACAGAATACCGCAGCAAGATTATGAAATCTGTGAAACGCAGCTTTCATAATTAAGAAGCAGCAACGGGAAAACAAGGTGCAGTCGTGACATTTAAGGCTATTTATTTACCATATTAAAATCTAAAAGATCATAAAACAGTTTGATGGTACAAATGGGGACATGAATTGTAGCTACTAGGCTGACAATGTGGAGGAGCAATGTGATGATTATCACCTAATCAAAAACTGAAAGTATGCCTCCACCAACGAGTCGAGTTGCACTTTACAACAATGTCTGTGCAGACTTGATCTTTGACCTTTTGGATATAAAAATGTCATCGGGCTGTTAAGGCATTTGCGTGACATTCTGGAGCTGTGAGGTCACAGTGACCTAAAAGTTCATGATTGAGTAAAAACTGTGCCAAATTTAAATAAAACCTCTTCCAGGCTTCAAGAGATATTGCATTCATAATAACAAAATGCATGCATACATTTGCCCTCACACATGCTGCCAAAATGCATGTCTTTGGAGTGTGAGAGGAAGCCCCAAGTTCCAGGTGAGAGCCCACACAGGCACAGGGAGAACATGCCAGCACTAACACAGAAAGGCCCCACCCAGGCAGTGGATTCAAACCCAGGACCTTCTTGCAGGAAGGCAACCAACCCTACCACAATGCTGCTGTAGTAATCCTGGTCAATATGAGAGGACCTGCAGGTTCAGACATTTGCTGCATGTGCTAGGCTGAGGAGCCCACAGTGCGAGGCTGCCATCTGCAAGATTATGACTGAACACTTAAGACAAAATCCTGACGCAGTGATACTCTGGCTTTCCGTTAGTCTCGCCTAGCCAGCCCTGGCCAGTGAAGTAAAGCCATTTGTGACCGGACTGAGAGAAACGTAAACAATGGTCTCCCCTTCTCAAATCTCATATTTAAAATGAAATAACACTAGAAACTATGAAAACTGCTTGCATCCATTCAACCATTCAGGCCTTCTTGATGCAAAAAGAATTTTAGAAAAGGAGAAAAAAATAACCCAAAGTGAACAGTAAAAAAAATTGTTTAATTATCGAAATTATTCATAAATTTTTAGGCTATTAGGCATAGATGAGGCTTCACTGGCAGCACTCGAGACCTCAATATTTCTATAAAAAAACATAAAAATCAGCCCATACAGCACAGACAGCTTACACCAAAATCCAAACCGGTCTAGGAGAACTGGGAATTGTGTTGGACTTGATCTGTATTATCATTTGAGGATCCCTCGTGATTATGACCCATATTACTGCAGGGGGAGGGAATCCATCAGAGGCAGTTCATCGGTGAGGATGAGCTCCTCTCATGGCTCAAAGTCAAGGCCGCTCATTTGTGAACACACACAAAAACACCCCCCACCCCCACCCAAGCGGCATATTATAACTTCCTGTCCTCGTCTCGTCTCTTGGCAGACCACTGAGCTGTCAGGATATGAAAGGTGAAAGCAAAGAAGTGACCACCAGGCTATTACAGCTAGTTCGACTGGTAACTATGAAGGAGAGGAGATGCAGAAAAAGGAGATAATCAGACATTTTGGCACTGGCAGTCCACTAGTGAACTAAAATTATTTCTCTGTGCAGCCTGAATTCCATCTGGCTTACTAACCATGCTGACAGAGACAAAATGTCCCTTATTGTGGCCTGCTGTAAGCATAAAACCTGGGTAACCATGGAGAGGGGTTTACTTCACTCTGTATCTCTGCTCACATCACCAATTAGCCAACTTGTACCGATTCAAATGACAAGAGGGTCAAAATTGAAGGTATCTGGTGCACTCTCTGCTTTTCAAAGCAAGTGAAGCATTATTTATAGAAAGTACGGCAAACAGGAGAAACATCTGAACACATCCTCAGTGTATCTTTGTACTCATTATTTTTGCTAAAACTCTCATTACTTGGCAAAAGACAGCTTTCTACAGTTCACTGATCTCCAGGGGACTAGAGCTCAGAAAACGACAGGCACCTCTACCACAGATTTCACCTTGCAACTGCTTTGAATCAGGGAGTTACTACAAAGGGGGGTTTGGGAAAAGCATAAAAGAGGCGTTGATTATAGATCGCTACAGTGATCTTGTGTGCAGCTTGATTTCAATACGCCCTAAACTCACGCTACTTTGTAGAGAATGACTAATCCACAATCAGGGGTTTTGCTCTTATGAGCATGTTTTGGGTGCCAGATGAGCTAGATGTTGTCTTGTTGAGATGCCGGGAAGCCTACGTCAGCACTGCAGGCTGCAGTCCAATTCCACAGAGCAAGGACGCAGGACAGACAAGCGTGAACAGCAAAAAGGCCCTTTCCCTCTAGGATTTTCTTCTCAAGCCTGGCAGCGCTCCGAGCCCATGAGTCTAATTCTGCCACCAGGCCAGTCCCTGGCATCCTCTCCAGATGGTGGTGAACAGGGGGGTGAACAGGGAGATTAGGAAGAGAGTGATGACTGGTTCCTGACTACACATCCGGTGGCTGAGTCCCGTTCTCCTCCTCCTTCCGTCAAATGCCAGCCACGGCAATGGATGCCGGATGCTCCCTTGTCTCTGTACTTCAGCGAGGTGTTAACATAATGTGATTCTATGGGAGAGGTGTAAAGTCAAAGCACTGCAAACTCTTAGAGAGGCCACACAAAGCCACAACTGCAACATAATAACCGATTTTATTAATATTTTTTAAACATTGAAGTTTAATTACAATAGTAGACTAGCCAGCGCCAGCTGGTTAAGTTGGATGTTTCATGACCTGTGGACATGAACGATCATCTTTTTACCCCTTTATCGTAAAAAAAAAAAAAAATTGCCATTTGAATTTCTAAGTTGTGGCTGAAAGCATGCGTTCTGACATGTCACATGTTCATGCTCGAGTTCAATGAATATCTGAGCGAAGTCTGAAGAAATTCCCTCCAGACTTTCATGCAATATCACGTTCACAATGATAGGATTGCTGTACCTAAAAATAACAATGCCTCCACTAACCATTCACAAACACTATATAGACAAAAGTGCTGGAAGCCCATTCTATGTAGCTCCAAGCACACAGTCAGCCCTTGATCATGGTGGAATAACTAGCAGGCAAGAAACTTCGTGAACTGACATGTTCCAATGGTGGCATCCTCGTTCAATCTCACTGAGCTCTTTATTAAAACTTCTATTTCTACTAGAAATCAAAGCTTTTCATTTATGAACACTATCACAAAAAAAAGGTGGGAACAGATTTACTTAAAAGGGTTCATTTTCACCTCTGTATTTTCATTCTCAGATTCTACCAGAGTAGCTGTGGATGATTCAGAGTTCAAAATAATGCAGCTTGATGACCTCCTCTCCCTTTAAGGTCAACTTTCCTCTGATTAGCTGCCCCTCGCAAACTGAAGGTTTGAACACTGGGTGGGTGGGTCTGCTGCTGGGTTCACAACCAGAGCTGTGCGACTGAAATGACCACATTAGGAAAAAACCCACTGAGTGAATTAATCCCAATCCAGGGGTAGGAAAAAAAACAGCTGGAGTCTGAGTATTTTGAACAGTTCTAACATGACCATGTTAAATATGAGCATCCAGCTCTGTGACAGCATTTAACTGACAGATAAAAGGGAATGATGATCATTGTAAAACAGAAGTAAAAACCAAAACTTTAAACAATTCAGGGCCTGAATATCTGTGC
>VOQJ01002270.1:65773-85085 GCA_015052665.1 Apistogramma diplotaenia | reverse complement strand
ATTAAGCTAAGTGCTTATTATCTAACATTCACACTCCAACACTTGCATCCGAGAGCAACTCGGAGTTCAGTATCTTGCTCAAGGATACTTTGGGATGTAGCCCGGAGCAGCCAGGAATCAAACCGCCAACCTTCTGATTGGCAGGTGACCTGCTCTACCTCCTGAGCTACAGCCATAGTAAGATAAGAACAGCCTTTATTGTCCCACAGCGGGGAAATTCGGGAGAGTAGCCTGTGAGTTTAAGATCTCACTTGCTAGTTTCTAGTTTTACTGAATACAATATAATGTTAACTTTATAAATAATGGTCCCCATTAAAATGAAAAAGGACACAACATGGCACAGTTTAGTGCGGGCCTACCTTGTAATTAACCTGTCACTATCATGTAAATGTCTACGATTCACCTCATTTATCACATCTGATGAAAATGCGGCTTGAGGCTTGAAAATGCAGACTTAGCCAGAGCTAATTAATTAATTAGCATATATCTATAATCTGAATCGTTTCACCTTCACTGGTCCAGCGCTTTGCATGGTTCAATTTCCTGAAACTTGAGTAAGTTGTAGTGGAGCCTCGCTCAAAGATGGGATCTCGATTCTCTGCTGGGTTTGGCCCTTTGGCTCGCTGCACTTCCACGGTTAAGCTGAGAGACAAGGTCAAAGGTCCAAGGTGAAAGGGTGTTACAAAGCCAATAAATGACTTCCACAGTCTATAGTATCACAATAACAAAGCAATTTTTTTTTTTAAATCACATGATCTACAAATCTCTAACCTCTCTTCATCAATAATCAGTGAGCCATCTTCTGCAACTTTGACTTGAGGAACCATAAGTGCTTCTTCCTTCTCTTCATCTTCCTCCTCCTCCTCCTCCTCCCCCTCTTCCTCCCTATTGTTCACAGTGCTAGGGAGGACATCTGACTCCTGTGCATGCTCTGGAGACCTTAAGGTGTTAAAAATAAAGAGAAAAATCAGTCTGATTAGAAGCAAACAGTATAGAAAATTTCTACACATTATGAAATATGTTGCAAAACACTGACTAAAATATACTGCTGCCTCAATTTGTATATGTGGTGAAAAGTTTAAAAATTTAAGCACAATTCTCTGTCATATCAGATCTGCAGTCATTTCTATGCGACTGATCAAACAGATTATGATTTAACAGCTGGAAATAATAATATTTGGCTTGGAAATGTGTGAAACCTCTAGCGTTCAACTTCAGGTTTGTTTTCTTTCTCTTTTTTTTTTCCCATGACACACTTTTGCAGTGAAAAAGTTCACATTCAGGAATTATATTCTGAGACCATAATTCATTTGTGGTCTTTTGTTTATTAATTGACTTCTCGGCTTTAATCATTAACATTTCCAATACTGATGTAATGCCATCAGAACCAAAATGTTCAAACTATAAAGAAACATCATTTAGAAATTCTGAATGGATGCACATACACTCCTCTTCCTGGTGAAGGTGGGAGCACAGTCTCATTCTTACTCTCATTCTTTTGGGTCAAGTCTTCTACACTAGATCTGGAAGCAATGCAAAATTCAATGTTATCAAGTAAAATGGCAATTAATCTACAACATCATAACTGAAAAAAGGAACATCACATAATGACATAAGCCTAACAACACTGCAAGATACTCACGTCATGGGAAAAGATGTGGGAAGATAATGGATAAGGTCGCTCATGGTCATTTTGGCAGGATCTAAACTAAACACCCTCGGAAAGGACTTGGCTTTCTTAAGAGTCTGCAAAATCAAAAGAAATCCCGCCTTTCCATTAACAAATCATGACACACTGAATCACATGACTAAATCGTCAGAACTCACCTTTTCTTTGAGTCTCTCCTCTCTGAGCAACTCTCTGAGCTTTTGGGCCTTCACGAGCCTCTGCAAGTCTGACGGGTCGTTCAGGAGTCTGCTCAGAGACAGTGCTGATGGTGTCAGCGAAAGCACACTTTTTGAAGTTACAAGAGTCTTGGCTTTCTCTGACAGTTCAGTAGATTCTTTGTCTGGTAGGGAGGGTCTATCTGGTGGTCTGGGAGGAGCTTCCTTAACTGGTCTGTCTGAAATGTTTTCTGACTGTTTATTGTCTGCTGGAAGATGTGTTTGTTCTACCGAGTGTACGGCTGGGGAAACGGCTGAAGGTTCTGAAGTGTCCAAAGGGATGGGGGTGGGTTTATGTTGCATTTTAGGCTGCTTGCTGTCTTCTGAAGGCCTGCGCCGCCTTGGGGACTGGAGCCCTTTAGGAGACGCTGTAGTTCCAGTTTGGCTGGACGTTGATGGCTTGTTGAGGTCTGAGCCAGAGCATTCAACAGACGTTTGAGAGACTGCTTTGACAGGAGACTTTGGTGTCCGAGAGAGAGTGGAGGAGCGGCCAGGGGCTACTTTAGGCTTAACAGAAAATCGTTTCCTTCTTTGGACAGCTGCCGAAGAGCCGGCAGCTTCCACATTTTGATCACCGCCATCCCTAAAGAGTAGCAAGAATAGTTCTTGTTGGTAAATGGTAAGGCTTCTGAAATAATTAAGACACTTTCTGTTTAACTCACCCTGAAGCTGCAGATTTTTCTGTCAGAGCAGTAGCAACATTGCTATCTCCAGTCTCTCTCAGGGCCACATTGGCTTCCTGATTTGCTGGAGGTGCTTCTTGAGGTGTTGATACTGGTCTCACCGTTGTACTGACATTAGGACGAACACTAAATCTTGATCGACGAAACATTTTGATCTTAAAGAACATAAAGAAAATGTATTCCGGTATTGTAAAGGCGGTCTGACAAACAGCTGAGAAAAGACCTATGTACTTTATAGGAAAATAATACAAAAATGTGGATGGTGTTTGGCACTAATTTATAAATGCTTTACCTCAGTGTTGAAAAAATAAATAAATAAACGTATTTTCCTGCAACGTAGAATTTTTCCACCTGCAAAAAGGTAAACCATCACTTAAGTGCCTCCAGAAATAATAAAATATCTTCTGTTACTGAAAAAGGCTAAGCTCAGCTACTTGGTTGACACGGCTTGTCACGATGTTATGCCGATAAGCCGTTAGGCATGACGGTAAATCATACGGAAATGCCGCCAGACGCCGAATAAGCTAATAAACCTCATTTTAAACGAGTAAATTGCGCAAAATGCGTTAGTATGGAGAGAAGAGAGTCGAAAAGTGCACGAGCTAGGCTCACACTCGGGTAACAACACTTCTGTGACGCTCTGCCTGAGCTGGACCGCCCTTTTCCTACAGTTATGAAGCTAAGACAGCTCCAGTGATATTTTTATAAACTCTGTGTTTGTTAATATACTTTCAATTACGTACCTGGTCAAGAATATGTCGTTTTGTGGGAGAATAAGCTTTCTTTTGCCGACAAAGACTGAGAAATAGCGGATCCCATGCACACACTAATCGGACATGTTTTTTTTTCCCCGACGTAATCGTTTCCTGAGTGAAATGGATTGTGGGAAATGTAGTTGTGTTCTAAAGAGTTGGCTGAGGTAATACCATATTCTCTGTAAGCAGTCATCTCTATGCGTTATTCAAATATTTTAAGCATTAGTACAGCTGTGGTCAGAAGTTTACATACACTCATGAGTGTCGTGGTAATTTCGGGCTTTATTTATTTATTTGAACTTTTCTATTTCCAGAGTGGAATGATTCAACAACAGAAAACCCATTTTAACTCTTTTTTTGTTTGTTTATCATGTTATATTTACATGTAAACTTAAGCTTAATAACGCAATAGGCAACTGAGTGAACCCATGGTATATTAATATGAGCCATTACAGCTCGGTGACTGACACATAACCTGTCCAGGGTTTACCAGTTTATCCACAGACGGGGCTCCGTGAATATCTTCCAGTCCTTCGTGACCAACACCCGAAAAAAGGCGCACGTGCTGCGTTCAAAGACAGACAGAAAGTGGGGTATACAAAAACTTGATGCAATTTTTTAAAAGCGTTTAAAAATAAAGAATGAACATCTCCGAATAAAATGATCGTAGCGTAGCCGATGTATTCACACATATCTGTATGTACCCTCCTCCTTCACTGTCAAACATAGAGCTAGTCAAAATTAAACCTAAAATAACATTTTGCAACATTTTCCAATAAAACGTTTTCGGACAGAATCATCTACGGACAAAGCTGATGTTAAGGTGGACAGGAAATTTCCATATGCCAGTTTGATTTAATTTTACAAGACTATCATTTTGTAATCAAAATAGGTAAATAGCTAAATGCATGTATGGTGGACCTGAGAGGGAAATGCAACTTAAGAAAACACAAGCAAATAGAAGAATGCTGCAAAAGCACTTGAAACACTACGAAAGTTGAATAAAACACAACCAAAGGAGAAAAAAACTCAAAAATAAGTTTTTAAAAAAAAGAACATCAGAAAACCCAATGTGTGGTTTATTTTTGTGAAGTGATTTACGGGAGACAATATAACATCTACATCATCATCACGCAATTAGAAGACATATTACCAATCCCATCACAACACCAACGTGCACCGCCTCTTTTGAGCTCACTTTAAGGAACCTTGGTCTCTGATTTGTGGATGATGTGCATGATCCCATTGACATCGTCCCTTGCCACCACCTTGCAGTCTCTTCTGCCTCTCAGGTCACTCATTCTGTAGATGTAGTCCCCTTTGTGCAATGCTTTCCATCACTTTTCACATATGGCAGAAAGATGCAGGTATGCAGGTGAGAAGTTAGCTGAAACAGATGGAGCTGAAATCTGTGGATCTTAATGTCAGGGATCTCAGCTAGGATCGCTGCATTCAGAATCTAAGACGCTAATCCTAATGCAAAAGAACTGCACAGCATTGTCTGATAAAGGTGGGAGCATTTACTAGATGTGTATTCCCTATTAATACAGAAAATGACTTATAGAGCATGCAATACCAGCAGCAGGCAGAAAGGTATCAGTTACGTGTAATTTCGGTGACAAAAACACCCCCAAAAAACTGTTAATTATCAGTCAAAAAAAGAAAAATACATTTGTCAAATTGCAGCTTTATGAATGATTCATTTTATTTGGCAAAGTCAGCATCAGCAATAAACCACCTTGCACACTCTCTCACACCGGACATTTCTCCCTTCAGCAGATTATGACATAACATTTACTTTCTAGATCAGTGGTCTTCAAAAATGAGGGAACTACTGATTGGAAGCAAAAAGAAAAAAAAAAACACCATCAGAGGTGGAGGTGTAAAGAAAGGGTGGGCCTGGGGCAACAGTTGAAGAGTTCATTTTCTGGATTGTCATGCACCGAGCAGCTCCTCCCAAGACGGTTGTGGAAATCTCATTTGCTCCATTTACTCCAACTGTGAGGGCACAGGAAAAAAAAACCTGTGACAGTGGTCTTCCCTCTCAATTAAATCAGATGAATTATATACATACAACACACACACACACACACACACACTTACTTTTGGACAAAGATCAAGCAAAGGGATTCCCAAAAGCATCCCCAAAGGCAGCTGTTGAACCAGAGCTTTGACCAAAAGATGTATTCTGCTACAAGATTGGAGACATAAAAATAATTAAACTACATTGATATCCTTCTTATTGAAAGGATCACTGACTGGTATTAGTATAATACAGCAAAAGGTGTTTACAACTTTGTACCGTAGCTACAGGTGGCACTCCAAATGGACTGGAGTCAGGGGCTCCAAAGGCTTTGTCAAACATGTCCTGATTGAGCCCTTGTCCCTGGGATGGTGCTGAATTGTTTGGGATGGAGGAGAAGGCAGCATTCAAGAGGTCAGGGTTTACACTTGGAGCTGGGGCAGCAGCTGGTGCAGGAGCTGGTTTAGAGGCATCTAAACATTGTAGCACAGGACACAGTTAGTGACAAGTCTCAGTCATCAGATGATGACATACAAAGTTTCAGTCAATTTAGCATTACCAAATGATGGCATCTTATTGATTTCAAAGTCATCATGATCTGCAGCATCCTGAGCGAGGCCCACTTTATTGGAGAAGTATTGATCAAATGCCCCTGCCTCTTTGCTGGAGGTTGGACCTGAGCTAGATGCCAGCTCTCCTTTCCTTGCTGGGATGGCAGGGGGCTTGGCAAGCTGGAAGTCCTTGAACATGTCTTTCCCAGTCTTCCTCTCTTTCTCACCAAGGGGATCTAAAGCTGTGAAGGCACTGTTCTCTACTTTTGGAGGTGCCTGTTTAGCAGGTGCCCTTGGAGGTGGGCGTGATGGACCTTGCTCACCCATTGCTGGGAATGCATTGGGCTGGAAAGGATTGGTCGAAGCAGGCTGCCCCCAAGCAAGGTGGGGTGGAGAGAGAGGTGGGGCAGCAAACTGTGGCGGCATCTGCTGACCCCAGGCTGTTGGTGGTATGGGTAAACCACCAAAGGCAGATGGCTGTGGGAAGGCGGGCCTAGGGCCACCTGGCATGGTCATTCCTGGCATGGGGAACATGTTGGGTGCAGCACTGGAGGTTCCCCACATGTTTACAGCAGGGACACTTGTAGCTGGTGGACCCAACTGGAGATTCCCTAAATATGACAAAATAAACAAACATGAAAGTTCACAAGCAACGAAAAAGCCAGAGAAACAGATGTGCATAAAGAGAAAGTTCCCCTGTTGTGTATTACCCAAAGCAGCTATGGCAGAGGGAGCAGAGTTTGCTGGTGTATTGTTGAAGAGGTCTGGAGCAGAAGCCCCATCAGGCTGACTGGATGCAGCAAAGAGATCTGCTCCAAACAGATCACTTGATGTCGACTAGTCCAAAAAAATAAATATTATAATAGTCATAATGATAAATAATGTTGCAACACATTTCCTTAGTAAGTCAGAATTATGTAGTAGTTAAGATTCACAAACACTTAACGAGAAACTAATTATTTGACTACAGTTAAACATGCTAATTGCATGCTTTGCCACTTACCACTACTCCTTTGACTGAAGCATGAATATTAGGAAAATAGATGAGCAGAGATGAAAAATAAAAGTGCAGATGATTGTTATAGTAATTTATTCAAGCCAGTTTAGAAGCATGTGACCACCAGTGCATGCACAAAGAGAGAAGCAGATCCAAACAACAACACCATAACCACAGGTCTAAATTATAGTCCCTAACCCAGTGCATTCTCTGCCATATCCTATCAGACACCAATGCAAAACCCAAAAGCTAAGAAAGGGAGATGTTAGCTCAAAATGTGTAGCAAACCCATTTTTATGCTTAAAACATGCAAGTCTACTACCATTGACGTGGCCATGTTATTTCACCTTTGCACTTCTTCGACCTCGTCCAGACTTAGAGTTGTGCGGAGGCGGGTTAATGACAACTGAATCCTTGCTATGAGTCACTGGTGGTTCTGGGCGATGAGTTATTTCATTAGATATAGGGGATGTTTTCAAAGATGAGTCAAAAAATGGGTTTTTGTTTGAGAGAACTTGTCCAGATTCATTTCCATCCATCATAGTAGTTGTGTTTCCCTGAGTTATTTTGCCCCCTAGCGGCCACTGTCCATTACTGAGAGCCAGGATCATGGTTTCTCTGGATAAGTCATTTATGTGTTGACTGAGATGTTCAGAATCTCCATTCAAACCACCATTAATAATTGTCTTAATAGAGCTGGCAGCAGTGCTGTTTAGGTGATTGGCAGTGGTGGTGGTGGTTGTGGTGAGGGGGATCTGGGCATTATCAGACGCCAACAAAGTGGGTGATTTAGAAAGGGGGTCATCTTTGAAAGGGTCACTGTCTGGGGTTGGGAAATAGCCAAAAGTTGAGGAAAATGGATTCTCTGTCTGGAGATATGCCCTATAGTCAGGGGCACAGGAAGTTACAAAGGAGCTTCCCTTTATGCAATTTTGATTGCTGTCAACTTCAGCAGAAAAGTCCAGTAAGAGAATATCATTAGAGTCCTGGTTAACACGAAAGGGACAGTGAGAGAGAGAAAAAGATCAATCATTTCTGCAGAAGGTGGTAACCAAGTGTTAACAAAATGAACAATCATGTGGTGTGAAAAGGAATGACTGTTTAAAACTGCTACCTGCAGAACATCAGATACCAGTGTCAAATTTATGCTGACAGCCAGAGTCTAGGGTCCATTTTCCAGCTTGGTTACTACAGTCTAAATTGCTCTGGACAGCAGTAACTTAGTATAAATGCCAAAGTCAGCACTCGCTACTTGCCCATAAACTCAGTTTAATGGGATATTTCGGCAGCACTGATATAAAAGATTATCAGCTCCAAGTGGCCTTTGACAGATTCTACTTGTAGCAGTTTTAAAGTTAATCACAATGAGACTTGTAAAACACAGAGCATGAACTCAGTTCTTAAAAGACTGCCTTCATAGATTCCTAAAATTAAACCGTGATTTAAATGTGATGAATTTACAACCAGTGATTAAACACAAAGTTCGGAGCTTTTCAGAATCGAGTTCATGCAAATACAGACGGGATGATCTGAGGATTTCCAGTGGAGTTGCGTATTTTTCACAAGAAGCAACATTTAGGAAAAGGTTACTGCTAGAATTAGATACATCCAAAGAATCTCAAAAGGATTACTCATCTTAATAACAATTTGTATTCAATAAAAAACAAAGTAAAACATGATGAGAACACACGTCACTAAGTATAATTCCAGGATTTAAAAAAGGAATATTTAACATCATGGTGCAGCACTTACATTTGGAGCCTGAATGTCTGGAGGAGTTGACATGTCTCCAAAAAGGTCAAGCTGCTCTACTGGCTGGATTTCAAAATAAAACAAAGATTCAGTTTTTAATTTAGCTTTAAAAAAAATTTCAATTCATTGTTAAGCTGGACACAACATATCAATGACTCTTACTTGAGCGGATTTTACTTCACTGTTCATAGATAGCAAGGCATCATTTCCATTCTGGGGAGTAAAGAGGGAAATAAGTTTTTTTGTTTTTTTTATGTCAAACTGCTTTAAGAAAACAGGAACTTCCAAGTGCTTACCTCAACAACACTGCTCCCATTTTCAACCTGTGAACAGAGAGACTGTTAATGAACGTAGTTATTTTTCATTTTACTGACGCATGCATCATTTCAGCGGAAAGTCTGAAGATGTGATTCACTGGAAGAACACAGAGAGGCAGTGTTGACTGTCAGGAGCTACGTACAGTGTGTTCTCTGTCAGCACTCCCAGAGGGCCATTTGAAGAAAAAAAATGCTTTTCTTTCACAAAGAAAATGTCGTCATTGATTCTTGGAGAAAAACTTTTCCAGTTTGAAGTCAAATGCTTCTGTTACCTTCTGTGAAGGCTCGGCCTCTTTCTTCCTCAGGTTGAAGATGACCTGGAATAGATCCTTCAGATCGACGACCAGCGGCTCTGCCTGTACGGAGACAGAAACAAAACACTTTAACATGTCTCGTAGGCTGACCGAGAAGATTATGCTTCGGTTTAGGCGAGTAAATTTACAATTTTATTTGCTTGCTAGTATTAATTGACAACCAAGCACTCTAGAGGTCATCCAAACACTGTCACTTCTGCCCATAATGCTAAAATCCAGGTTTCACAGCCAGAGTTCACAAGCCTACAGTCTATGGACAGTTCATCTTTGGCGCTCTGAGTTACCTGTTGTGCAGTCTTGATGGCAAAGAACTGATGCTGTCCTTCAGCTCCACACACATATCCAAAAGCTCTGTTATCCGTTACATCTCTGGCAATGAAGGAGATCTTATTCACCACATGCTCGTGCTCGATCACCTGAGTAATATGGAATGATTTTTATATATTTATTTTAATAAAAGCACTGCAAATCAGTTCTGTTAAGTCCAGATTGTACCGTGACAATAATCAGAACTTACCCCTGATTTCTCATCAATGATCTTAATCCCCGAGATGGAAATGTTGACCCAGATCCTCTGTTTGTGCTTACCTTGGGACCGAGCAGCTGCTGCCATACCCTGGAGAGGGAATACAAAATACTACTCTAGCCAAACAAATGTATAAACCAAAGCTCAACATTACACCTTTAAAGAAACTTTTCTTTTTCCATAAATCTCAGTGCTCGTAGAGAAAAGTTTCCAGTCCCGTGTTGTACCTTAAGTTTCATCATGGAGTCCTGGCACATCTTGTCTCCACGGGCCTCTGGAACATCGTCAATGCCAATCAGTTTGGCCTTGTATCTGACACCATCCCCTTGAAACCTGCCCAGCAGGTACTCATCTGTCTTCTCTGTTACTGTTTAAAAAAAACAAAATTATTGTCTCTGCCACATCTTAATAGCAAGTCATGATCAAAAGCAGCATCATTGCCATTTCTTTTCCCCTCACCTTTCTTCTTCTCTTTCCTGAATGGGACTTTGGATGTCTGTGTTGTAGGAGAATTGGGAGGTGTTGAGGCTGTAACGGTGGAGGGGACACTGGGATCGACAGAAGATGCGTGCGCTCTGTCTACCTCTGCAGACATGGTGTGGAGTCAGTCTCTGGACAAGTGGGCAATCAGAGGTGAAGCAGACAGCAGCTCCGTATTCAGGGGCAGTGAGGTCAACCAAGCATAAGACTCTTAACACCCACACATGCTTCTCTTGGCGTTGGTCTGAAGCAGAAAAAGGGAAGTTGGACACTGAGTTGTGTGTGTGTGTGTGTGCGTGTGATGAGAAAGGGAAAAAGAAGGGGTCAGATAAAGCATGCTTTTCCTGGTAAAAAAAAAGTAAAAAACAGATATTGGACTGCAAATGTTTCCACCAAAAAGATTGTTTGCACATCATAAGCAACCATCGTGTTTAACAATGCACAGTAAACATTTACAACTGGAGAAACACGCGGGGGGAGAATTACAAGACAACGTGACGACCAATAAAAACAAGTTCTATTGTGAGAACACAGAAGATCTTTAACGCCGCTTTAAACAACGCAGTGAAATGTTCAAAAAATTTAAAAATCTCCTGCATCTAGTGACAGTTTAAGATATCCAGTATGATTCTGGCAAAATCAGAGTCAGCAGCATCATGCTGGTAAACTGCATTTGCATAACAAATCCACTACAAAGAAAAAGCTCTTTTTTTCCATCCATATTAAATGCAATCAATGAATTCCTTTACACTCACTGGTAGGAAATGCATAGCAATGTCACGAGAGGTACAAACATCACAACGGATTAGAGAGGAAGCCACAGCATCGTCTCATTCTCATCATGCAAGACGCATCAAACTGCTTTTACTTGGAGACACTTCCATTATCATTTAAACACAACACATGAAAAACAAAGCAACAAAAAAGGACTCCTGCTGTACTCGTGCAGAGCATACATACCTTTAGGACCAGCTCCACAGGCTACACTGGCTAGAATATCAACATCAAGAGCCCGTGAGTACTGTAGGACAGTCCAAAGGTTGAAAACAAGCAAAGGTCGAGCAATTACCGTAAGTTAATCTTACGCTAGAAAAGCAAAAAGATCTTGTGATGTCCAGCTAAGAAAGTACAAACAGAAATTGGAGGCTTTAACAAGATAATTTACCTATAAGGTTCTGACTTTAACAGAAAAGCTAAACTTGATATATCAATACTGCAGAATCAAAGTAAACAGTTCACACACGAGTAAAAAGAAGAGGAAAACACACACTGACATGTGTGATCCTACAAAACAATGTAAAGAACAAAATCTCTAAAAATGAGTGCTTCGAGTGCAATCAAGCAAGATAACTGTGTGAGACCCATAAAGGAAATGAGCGGTAGACGGGATAAGATAACAGAACTTTAAGGTCACTGAGGCCAAGCTAGCTTTGTGACAAGTTTTACTTTTTTGGTAAACACCTGAGCATAACAGTAGCATACATTTTTCCAACAAAGTTGAAGCTACCAGATTTTGGAAGCAAAGGAACAAGTGGAGTGAGCCCTTAAGCCCTTGCTTGCTTGGTTCACCAAGCTGTCATGTAAGTTGCCACAAATCACATTGACAGACATGCTGTTTTTGCTGCAGCACAGGATGAGCCAACCCTGAGCACTTGCTGCTCACCATTAAGCCTTCGTGAACATGACACATGATTGCACTTGTCCAGTGCAGAGAGTGGTGTTATAGTCCCACTAGCTGGCAGTTAGTCTAATAAAACGGGTAAAATGTCTTTTGATTGCAGATTTGAGTTGAAGGATTACAGTTTAACAACTGTCTCAGGCAGCCAAATAAAATACCAGGCGGAGGGGGTGGGGGGCCTGGGGAGCAGTATAGCATCCAGCAGTGTCACTACACAAACACACGGCCTCAGAAAACAAGTGTAAATCCGTGTTTGTCAGCAGAATCACAGCAGAGCAAGAAGAAATGTCACAATCCTGGTCAGGAAACGTAAACTACTGCACATCTGGAGGAAATCAGGGAATGACTCAGTCTGCAAGTGAATGAGATGGTGAAATACCACAGGCCCACTGTGAACACACAGCACTGAACACTGAGCACTTTCATACTAAACGCGTGTGTGTTTAAACCAGGACACGGGAGTTGTTAGGAGGTACCTGAGTTTAAAAGCTCACTGGAAATTATGTGCAACATTAAAAAAAAATGTAAAGTCACATTGTCTGCAGAGTTACAGCTGAGTTTAGAGAAGCTGAGTTTAGAAACTAAGGGATAGAGTAGTGGACTATTACCCCAACAAAGGCAAAAAAGGATCTGAAACTATGCAACAGAAGAGAAAAAAAAACACTCATTACACCATTTCTTCCAAATATGGTACATTTAATGGAAGACAGCTTTGCCTTTAACAAAAACTCATCTTTGGCTTTGCCTACTTTTATTTTTATTGGCCTTATATAACTTTTCAGGCAAGTATTTCTGTAGATACCTTTGGCTTTTAAAAACGACTACCTGTACTGCAGCCCTGTTGCGAATTCCTAATTCACGCAGGGATGGGAAAACAAATTCAACGCCACGGGGACCTACCTGTGTCTGGAAACGCGCAGTGATACCTCGATAAGCTTCTGGGGGAAGAGAGCGTCTTTTCTTTGCCGTGATGCCTCCGCAGTCCGGCTGCAAAGTGAGTGGAATCAAACACAGCTTGTCAAAACGAGCGAGAGTGTGATGTTTTCCGCCGAGTGCCGTGGACAGCGCGGAGAGACGGCTGCGAACTCCCCGTTTAACCCTTCACTGACTGACCGGGCAAACTCGCTGCTCATTTCAATTGGTGAAGGGGCGGGCTCTTTACATGCAGCCCAACAAAATATCGCCATCGGTCATAGTAAGTGGGTCATAAAAATGTGTCATAAGAAATTATGTGATTTATGTATTTACATCAAATTTAATTCTTTCCTTGCCGACACCTCTGTATTTTTAAACAATATTAAAATAACATATGACAGAAAGAGGCATTTAACATATTATCGATTTTTATTCATTTCTTCATTCATCATCTGCTTCTGTATTTAAGGCCTATAACCTACATGCATTTTACATGGTTTGCAGTTAGCAGTGCAGGAGGATTTAGTCAGATTGCAAACAAACAATGTGTAAAGTAAAAGTACAACAACTTGAATAGCGTGCTGTTGTAAAGTGCATCATGAAGCTGATATTTCTGGTGTATTTCATCCTTCATTAGTATTTGGATCAGGTTGAGCTATTTTCTGTCTGATATCTGTCATGTTGGGAGAAGTCTGTAGGCTGCATCCACCATTCATTGGTGAATTTCTTGCATTACCCCTCCCATAGCTGCTGACATCAGAGTTTCCATGCACGAGCCGTCTATTTTTGGTGTGGAACCTGTTATAAATTTGGCACTGGCAAATGAGCTGTGCTGGCATCACCAGTGGCTTGCGCTACCACCAGCTATTACTAAAATGTTTTGAGAAGCTGGTCCAGCAACATATCATAACAAGCCTCTTGTACCTCTTTGATTAATATCAGTTTGAGCTAACAGATCTTCAGAGGACACCATCACAGCCATTCACGCTGTGCCATCTTAAATGCCATGGGAGACCTTGGAGACCTCAGGGAGAATGTTTGCTCAATTAGCAGATTTGAGTTTACCTCAGCTGATCTTACCTTCAAGGATATCCAGTCAACCTGAGCTCCGCTCAGAGCTGCTATTTTGCGAACTCTACAGATGTGGCACATTAATGGTGGGGCTTATCTCAAAGGGAGATGAGACAGAAGCTCAGAGGCTGGCAAGCTGGTGCTTGGAGAATAATCTAGCTCTGACCATCTCATCCCAGACTGCAGGAGGAAAGCACCAACAGTGTTTGTTAGCAACCAGTGGACCACGAATCCCATCATGGTAGTCAGGAAGGCTCAGCAGCAACTCTGTCTACTGGGAATCCTTTTAAAAAACACTGATGTTCTTCTGCTGATGTTCCTTTGAGAGCGTGCTGAATAGCATCTCTGCATAGTTCACCAGCTGCACCTCAGGAGAAACAGGAGAGTGCTCAAAGGGTCATTTACACTGCCTAGAAAATTGCTCAGCTGCCCACTTCCCCTCTGGAGAGACATTTACAACTCCCACTGCCTTAGCAGAGCCAGTAATATCCTATAAAGCTCATCCCACCCAGGATACCAGCTCTTTGAACTGATGCCCTCTGTATCCAAACAGAGGGTGTATCCGAACGAGAGCAAACAAATCAAAAGAGATTTTATCATTGCACTCGGCTCTGCTTATCCCCTGATGAAGATGAAGTCGTTACACTGCAACTTCAACAAATACCTGGCTTGTAGGGTAAACTTATTGACCCACTCCAAGCATAAACAAAGTGGAATATCCTAGATGTTAAACGCATCATGGCCATATTTCCTTCATAAAGATTCATTGCATTTACATCATGTATAGTTTTATGTAAAATATTTTATAATTTGTAAAAACAATATCAGTATTACTGTTATGTATTGCAAATATTATTGTATTTATAGGCCACGTATATAAAATATACATTTTATGTCTGTGACCTATACATTTCTATTTATTTGAGTCACTTATTCATGCTCTGAAAAAGCTTTTATGTTAAACCAACCAACAAAATTAAGGCAATGTCAATAATAAATTCAAACTATCAATATAAATAAAGTGAATTGTATTACATTTTAGATTTGAAAAGACGGTCTAATGAAATGTGCAGAATTTTTTGCAAGAAAGCAACTTAACCAGTTAGAAAATGAATGACTGAATTAAACAGAATGAATCTGAAGTGCTGGTACCCTGCCTCGCAGCTGGTTCAAGTGCACATAACTGTTGTACTTCAAGCTGATGCCTGGGAATCTACCTGTGGATTTGTATTTGCTTTTAGCAGCTTAAGAGTGCAAGCAAAAACAAATCCACAGGTAGAGTACAGTTCCCAGGCAGCCAGACAGACAAACAATTCTGCATGCATGTTTTCCTTTTTTTGTAGGAAATATTAATTAACTATTTGCTAACCAGCTTGGTTTCAGAAACAGATGAAAAAGTTAAATTCATTTTTAAATAAAAAAAAATCTTATTCATCACATTTAAGGCATTTGGAAAGACTGCTGTGTTTCCATGGCAAAACTGGCTGTTCTTCGGGCACTTTGCCCTTTGCCTTTGCACCACTCAGTGACTGGGCATGGAAACTGTCGGGAGAGTCATGCAACTCTTCACTAGGCTGAAGACTTTCCAGTCCTCTCAAACAAAGAACTATACTGATTTTTATTGAATTTCCTAATGAATCTTTCTTCCCAAATAGTGTTTAAAAAGATCACACCTGTCATCTTTTTTTATTTACATCTGTATCTTTCATTAATATATATTTTTTCCAAAACATGTGGCCTGAAACACATTTCCTGTTGCATGAGAATGGATAGAAAGTGAGCAATGCTTGGTTGACTCATTTGAGGTGAGATGATGTCATCAGATTCCTTGCTGCTTAATATTTGTCCAAAAAGAAATATTGGGATCCTGAAAGCTAAGCTAAGATCAAGCTTTTCATCATCTACAGTACATAATGACTTCTGAAAAATATAATAATATAGGCTAAATGAACTATATACCCTGAGCTTTATATTCTTAAATGAAGGACTGAGAGGGAACTGAGGAACCTCAGCCAAAGCGGCAAAGCTCAACTGCTGCTAACGCAGCACAATTTTAAAAAGTGCAGGCCTGACATTTTCTTGCCTACGCACTAATCTTACCACAATTACAGTAAGCTGGATGCTGAAAAAGAGTCGTCAACTTCCACTGTATTAATGTCTGTTTTGCTTTTGATGCACTAAGGTGATTTCATGTAATGACCGTTTTTATATTTGCTGTTCCTAAGTGGCAGGTTTGGTGTTCCCAGGAAGTAAATCTTCAGGTCACATAGAAAGTGTGTTTGTTTCATATTTGCAGAAGCATCAATAAATGTTTGTTTGGGGATAATCAAAAGCACTGGGTGGTAGTCGTGTATAAGCAGAGATGGGTACAATTACGCAGACCAAGTAGTATTCAGCAGAAGCCAGCTGTTGGGAGAGGAAAGCAAAAGGAATAAATGCCAGCGTGAGCAGTGATGTCCGTGTGCTTTTCACTTGTGTTTCGCCTCTGGAAAGACCTTTTGTTTTCTTCATTTCATGTTGTTTATTTAATGTGAGCTCTCACCTAATAATGAAATATAAATTATACAGCGTGACGGCAACTTAAACTGTGATGATTCAGTAATATTTTCTGCCACATATTTTCTGATTGAGCAGTTTTTACCCCATGTGACAGGTGCCGCTATTCTTTTGATGATGGTATGATGGTAAACATATCAAAAACAGTTGGTCAGACAAAACAAGGCATTTGGGGATACTAGCTTGGGCATAAGAGTACTATAAGAGTACTGTGCTTGGCAGGTTGTTTTTTTGTCAAATTTCTATGATGAAAATGATCATTTTTAGTTTACTTGCCTTTATGTAAGTGCATTCATGGTGATGTAAAAGTAAAGCAATCTCAGTACACCTCAGTAAACATCAGTGTAACCTGAATTCACCAAATTCCACAAGAGGGCACGTTTAATCAGCGAGATGACTTCAAACCTGATCCAAATACCGTGCAGAGTTCTGATCTGTTGTTGATGCTAACAGATGTACAGTAGAATCTGTTTTGTGGGTTTCAAGCTGAGAAAAAGAGAGAAAAGGACAGAGGAAGGATGTCTTTCCTGACTCTGTATCCTGTGTTCTGCTGACGGAGGCTGGTTTTTAGGAGATGAGCCCCACAGAAGCCAGATTACTGACTCGCTAAGAGTCCGTTTTCCCCTTTGGTCACCAACCACTGGAATGGTCTTTCTTATAAGCTCTTATTTAACACTTTGATATTATCAAAGTTTGCCTATATTTGCAGGTCATCTGCATGTGACAACATGCCGTATTTACATGTATTTTTTTTTTAATTTGCAGAATAGTTTGAAGTGTATATGTTTAGTATTTTTCCCTTTTATGTGCACCAGTGCAAGAATCACATTTACTGTAAATCAAGAATTGCGAAACTATTTTAAAAATAAAATTATGAGAACATTTTCCTGTCATTATGTGTCTTTCTAATCCAGCATCATTGTCCAGTGACTTATGGTGAAAGATATGGTTCCCTGTTCTTGTGAGTGTGATTCATTGTCAGTTGAGGCCAATGACGCACCCATTGCTGCTCACACAAGCATGCTGGATGCTGTGTACTCAACAAAAAAACAAACAAAAAAAATGACATTTTTAAGAAACTCTATGCCAAAAACTACAGATGGCACAAGTCAGCAGTAGACCTTTTATTTTATGATGGAATGCTGACAGAGAAAGTCTAATGAGAAACGTCCTTCCCCTAGTTTATGACAGGAAGGCCACAATCCAAACATCAAGCATTTTAGGGCGTGAATCCTGGAACTGGCTGCCACCACAGCCAGAACCAAAGATAGCCACTTATCTCCAGTCCGTAATTGAGGTAGATTTTTTTGTCTTTGTCCCTCTTTGTTCTTTAACCCTCAAGTGCCTTTAGCAGCCAGTTCTAAAAACACTACACAGAGCAGCAGGGCAAATGGCAGTGCAGGAAACACTGTCATCATATTCTGTTAAATATGATGACAGCATTCTACTGATAGTAGAAAGATAGGGCAGTATGCTGTTCCACAAGTGTTTCCACACAGTTTCAGCCCCCCCTCAAAAAACAGGAAGTCTTTCTAGTCAAGAGAAACATTTGCCAAGCACCTTAACTACCCTCTGGTTTCCTGGGAAAGCAGGGAGGAAACTGTCGAACCTCATAAAAGTGGTGACTTCAGCACATATTTGTGCCTCTTCATCGGGCCATGACCACGCAGCCCAGAGACTACCCCAGCTTTGCTTGCAGATGCAGGGAAAGAAACCGGACAGGGAAGCCTCCAGACTGACTCTGGAGACATCAGGGAGCATTCAGAGTGTTGCTTAAGTCAACAGAAAAGTACCTGACAGCATGTAAAATATTCTGGAACTACAACCGGCTCTTCACTTCTCAACACTTTACAAACTTTCTATCCATCAATAATGCTCTGCTCAGTCAGCTACTTTTCTGTTTGTTTTAATATTGCATGCCTACATTTAAATGCTACTTTCAACATTCTGCAGAAAAGTATTCTGTTTTCCCTTAAAAAAAGAATACAAAAAACCTTTTATACAAACTGCACTCCTCCATTTGAAAAACAAATTTCTGCAGACTCAGCAAAAGTCTGCCCAATCACATGACAGAGTTGGGTGCAACAGTTCAAACCCTGCTTGTGCATTGTGCAAGCCTTTATTTTTTTAATTTCTATATTTAACAATGAAAACACATACTTGGGAACTACTTTAATGCATATGTATGCTTCCCAGACTTTACAACTGCAGAATAAAACAATGTTCCTTTCCACCGAAATCCAAAAACTGTGTAAGAATGCGAGACTGGGACAAACTAACCCTGCTGTCATCTGTTCAGCACTGCCATCTTGTGGGCAAAAAGTGAAACTTCAGCACATAGGCTATGGTACGTACAACTTGAGCAGTTTTCTTGTTTGCCAAGTGTCTTCTTTCCTCAGTGGGAGTGAACAAAAGTTTAATTTTCATTTTTAGTGTTGTCTGTGCATCCAAGATGCTGACCTAAATGTATCATGCCAATGGATTGCAACAGTAAAGATCTAACTCTTTAAATATTTGTTTTGCTTTGCTGCTGACCTGTTTGTATGGTTGCATAATCCTGGAAATCTGGTCATGAGCAAAACACATTTTTTTATATTTACTTATAAATATTGCAAGGATTCATTCTTTTTGTTCTATTCAAAAAAAATCACAATAGTTTCAATGAGATTTTAAAATTAGAATTATGAACTAAGTCCAATTCAAAATATCCAGAGATCCAAGAACTGCAGTCATTAAAAAAAAAAAAAATACAAATATCTGTTTTCTTTTTATTTTTATAGTTAATGTATCATTCACTTTATTTGTTGTTG
>VOQJ01002270.1:48424-65753 GCA_015052665.1 Apistogramma diplotaenia | reverse complement strand
CAAGAACTGCAGTCATTAAAAAAAAAAAAAAGACAAATAACAGCTTTCTATAGATAATGATAGTGAATGAGTCACTCACTTTTCTTGTTGTTATTGTGTTTTTGCAGGTGCTTTGCTTGCATTGTGAAACATGAAGTATAGAGGTTGGCTGACTGACATGTTCTCACTCAAATAAACACCGTAAACTCTGCTTTGGGAGTTTCCAAGCACTGAATTGATTTTCTGCTGCACCTCAAATCCAAACTATCGACTGTGACAACAACAACGCAGTCGTTTTGCAGTAGGACAATCATTAACAATGCGGCAGCTTAAAACACTAAAAGGGGACACACACAGCACCATTTGTGCTGTCAGAGTTTCACGATGAGGCTTGAAGTTGCTCTCCAGGTGGTCCTCTGTGGCCTGTGTCTAACTCTGGTGCTCCTAGGGGAAGGCATGTATGTATATTCCCTGCTTCATTTACACAACATTAATGGTGTTTCTTTAATCACATACTGTGGGTTTTAGAAAAACTACTGCATTGCATCTAATGTGTGTATTTCAGGGCTGATCCTGGTCCATCGCCTGTGGACTGTGCATGGAGCCGCTGGTCTGAGTGGAGTACTTGCGACCCCTGCACGAGTACCCGAGTGAGTGGATTAGGATACTGGTCTGCATCCAGGACTGAGAATTTTAGTTTTCCAGACTTTTAAGGTTTAAGTAAATAATTTTAATCAGCACAGTGTGGCTGAGAATGCCCAGTCTTTGGTTGTTGTTGTTGTTATTGTTGTTGTGCTACTCTCTGTCTTTGTAATGTGATATAATTTATCATCCTCAGAGGCGTTCTCGAAGTGTAGAAGCATTTGGCCAGTTTGGGGGTAGAGCCTGCCAGGAAGCAATAGGGGACAGGGAGTTCTGTACAGGTGGTGGTGTATGCGAGCTGCCACCTCCCCCTCAATGCTCAGACTCAGAGTTTCAGTGCGAGTCAGGTAACCACAGCTTATTTCAAGTCGCAGTACCTCCGTCTTTATTTTGGGAAATATCATTTAATGTTCTATCTCTGCACAGGGTCTTGCATTAAAAAGAGATTAAAGTGCAATGGGGACTATGACTGTGAAGACGGATCAGATGAGGACTGCAGTCCAGAGCGCAAACCCTGTGGTACGGCAATACTTGATAACAATGAGCAAGGCAGGACAGCCGGATACGGGTAAGAGTGATTAAAGAGCTAAATCAGTGGGAAATAAAGTCAGTATATATTAATGTGAAGGTGAATATTGATAGAGAAAGTAAAGAGCACTTAAATCGAGGTGGCATATAAACGTATTCATGGTGATAGTGCTAAAAGAAAATCCACTGTTTACAACAAGCAGCCCGAGAACAGACTTCTTAAAGAATAGCTTACTTTATATAAAATCTGCTTTGTCAAGTTAGATACAAATCTCAGTATTAGTGATGGGCATCTATGTCAAAATGAGGCAGATAACAGCATGTGAACATGCAGAATCTTCAGGCTAGTGGTGGGCTTTTTTGTGTGCTTCACTTGTGGCCTGAGTACCATTGACCAGTCATGCTTGTGCAGGGTTTGGTTTGAGGCAATTAAACAGTTGAAAAGAAAAAAAAAGAGGTAAGATGTTTGCCAGCATATATAACCAGCCAGTTGAAATTTTTATTTGCTTTCATATATTTAACTCATAAACAGTGATCAGGACACAGAAGAGGAAATCTTGGCCACTGTCTATATTGGATGCCTAGAAAAAATCTTGGCAGTGGCATTAAAATCAGCCAGTATTGGCCCACAGCTTCACTGTTTTTAACCTTTGGATACAGCCAGTCAAACCTCATGCCTAGCCTGTATGCTAAGCTGAGCAACTGTAACCATCTCCTGGCTCTAGTTCCTGTTTAATGGACAGACATCAGTCTTCTCATCTAACTTACAAAAAGAAGGAAAAGGAGCATAATTATACGATGTATATTCAGTCGCTTTTTGAAACCCTCAAACTGCAGCTACGTAAGACGGGATAACGCTGTAAATAGTCTTAAAGTGGCCTCAATGTTCGTGCACCAGAATCAACATCTTGGGTTCAGATCCTCGAATTAACCCTTTCAACAACGACTACTTCAATGGGAGATGTGATCGAGTGAGGAATCCAAACACTGGGACGTATGATAGGCTGCCCTGGAACGTCGGTGTCCTCAGCTACCAGGTTAGCTGTGACAAAAAGAATTTCGCTACTGTAAATTGATCATGAACATATGTATTTCTGTATTGCACCTTAATACTTACATATTTATGTATTCTGCTGTCTCAGACTTTAGTGGAGGAAAAAATTTCCAAAGACATCTACCATGGCACAGACAGCCTTCTGCAGGAAATCCTAAACGAGATAAGTTTTAGCATTGATGTTGGACTTTCTTTCAAATTCGGCCAAACTGAGCTGCCTTTGTCCAATTCTACGCTAAAGACTGATCAAGACTTTCAGTATGCAAAAAAAACAATGATTAAAGAGGTCTCTGAGAATGTCAGATTCAAGGTAAATATCCTACAACATAATTGATTGCATAATCAAAAAATAATCAATATTTTATGAATCTGCATCCATATTTACACATACTTCTCCCCCATGCACTTAGAACAACACCTTTATGCGAGTGACGGGCAAAGTACAGCTGAGCACCTACAGGATGCGTTCTCGTGAGCTCAGAGTAGCAGATGAGTTCCTGGAGCATGTCAAATCTTTACCTGTGCAGTATGAGAAGGGTATTTATTTTGCCTTCCTGGAGGACTACGGAACCCATTACACAAGAAATGGGAAGTCAGGCGGCGAATACGAATTGATCTACGTCCTCAACCATGATGCCATTTTGCAGAGAAGTATGTCTATTCAAATGACTTCTTTCCTGCCATGAATCTTTTCCAGCCTCATGGGATAAGCAGCAACTGTCTGTTCTTTGTTGTTTTTGCAGATATGACAGAGAGAGACGTTCAAGAATGTTTCAGAGTAGGCATTGGAGCAGAATTTGGTATTTTGAATTATGTGAATAAGACGGATATTGGTGGACACTTTGCACGCTGTTCAAAGAACCCAACTAAGGACGATGGTTTGTGCTCCCTGTTTTTCCAGCTCAAAGTGATTGACAAAGCCTGCATGCTTGAGGGTTTTTCAAGTCTGTCTTAATAAAACATTAGCACACCATATCTATACGCAGAAAATCCAAGACCTAGACTTGTACAAATCCAGAGCTAAAGTCTAAAATGTAATCTGTTGTGCGTTACTGCATTGATCATGAAAACAGTTGCCCTCCTGTTGCCAAACAGGGAAGAGTTTTGGAAAAGCACTGGTGGATGATGTGATGACATCAGTCAAAGGAGGTACTCTGCAAAGTGCTGTTTCTATGAGGGCTAAATTAACTCAGGACGGCGTGATGGACATTGCTACATATCAGGAATGGGCCCGGACCATCGCAGATGCCCCCGCACTGCTCCACAGTGACGTACGGATAATAAAACGTATCATACCACCACACCATGATGGCAGAATTTATTTGGGTCAAGTTAGAGTGAACTAGCATATTCTAACACAATAGCTAGATAGATAATGCATTCTAATATGCAGTCTACTATATTCTAGCATAATGCTTATGTTTTGTTTTCTCTGCAGCCAGAGCCCATCTACATGTTAATTCCACTGGAAATGCCAGATGCTAACACCAGGATCTCAAACCTGAAGCAGGCTACAGCAGACTATGTGGCAGAATATAATATTTGTAAATGCAAACCCTGCCAAAATGGAGGCACTGTTGTTCTGGTGGATGGAAAGTGTATATGTCTGTGCTCTGAACGGTTTGAAGGCCTCGCCTGCCAGACTTTCAAGGGTGATAAAAGTAAAATCCCAGGTAAGACTGAACAAGACATGACCCCGGTTCCAAAACAGTTAGAATGCTGATTAAAACTATTTCAAATTTCATAAACCCTCATTTTTGTTCAATATAGAGCTCAAAAACATGTCATCTGTTTAAACTGAGACATTTTACTTTTCCCAGAAAAATGTTAGCTCATTTTGAATATGAAAAGATCAGTTAATTGAAGTTTTGAATTCTTTTTGGAAAGCATGGATCCCAGCTTTTTTGAGACGTGCTGCTGCCATGAAATTCGAAATAAGCTAATATTTTTAAATGAACATTTGATATGTCTTCTGTTTTCAATTGTGAATAAAATATGGGTTTATGAGATTTGCAAATCATTGCTTTCTGTATTATTTACATTTTACACAGCATCCTGACTTTTTTGGAACTGAGGTTGTAAATCCCAACATTGCAACGAGGCACATTTAATTTTTTCCCCTGTATTTAATGTTTAGCAGGTACAAGACCGACTCATGAAGGTAACTGGTCATGCTGGTCTGCCTGGTCCCACTGCAGCGGTGGTAAACGTACCAGAACACGTAGCTGCAACACAGCTGGAGTCCCTGGTGCTTTGTGCAGAGGAGACAGAAACAGTGACGAACACTGCTAACGGCAGAATTTCTATCTCTTTCAGAGGAATACACTGCAAACAAGATTTAAATGCGTATTCTGGACATGAGGAGGTGCAAAATATGTATTTGGATCTAAATTAAACATTTAGGATCAAATGAGCTTTGTGTGTGCATCTTTCAACTTTGTTTCACTCAGATACTGTTGGCTGAAATATATATTAATGGGCTAATAACTCATTTTTAAAAGTATGTGGCCACATTCCATCTGGCTGCACCATGCAAATAAGAACCAGATGAGTAGAAGGCGTTTGAGTGGAAAGAGAACCGACAGCTGAGGAGAAATAGAGACAGCCAGTGGGCAGAAACTGTAGATTTGGAGGTGTTAGACATACAGTAAACACATCATAAAGTTTGGCATTTGTCCACTCTACTTTGTTTATATGTATTTTACAGTCCCCAAATTATCTTTCATACATGTACATTAAACCTTAAAGAATCACAAAGTATCAAATATGGAAGTCAGGCTCAATCAAAAGCTCCACATTATAATTATTTTGTCTAACACAGGAACAGAGGCTGCCATACCTAAAGAAAAGGTAATCTATGATGCATTTTGAGTCAAAAACCTACTTATATAGCTGCAGCTCAGTATGCAACATGTTCTGAGTCATACATGTTTGAAAGGAGACAGTTGTGTCTCAGTTTATATATTCCTAAATACAGTACATATTATGTATTGATGTGTATAGCTTGGATTTAAAGATTCCAAATAAGCTGTTAGACATGGCACAAGAGAAGAAAAGCTCAAGTGCAAATGAAAGGAATGAGGGTTGAATGTGCTCTGTTCCTGTTTCCCATTAATATGCATGCTGTCTTCCAGTTATAGCATCCCAGGACGCTTGAAAAGTATCAATCTTATTGCCAATCTTATTAATAACACATGTGCTTTTTATAATGTGACAAGTCAAAAGTCCAGTGCTGTAAGATACAGTGTCCAACCTTGGTCTTTTTCACTGTTTTCCAGCCTTTTGTGAAATGCTGGCACTGCTCAGAGAATTCTTTTTACTGTTTTACTGTCAGTAGTAAAATCATTTCTGACACTTTTGATTATTCTAGCACTCTGATATACATATACATATACACATCGAGGTTTGCTTATTTTCATCATGTTTCAGAATCTTGGACATACTCCAATGAAGTACTTTGTATTTTTTACTTCTTCATCGCGCCTGTTGTTGCTTAAAAATCCAAAAATTGTGTTTGTTTGAGTGCACGTATGCATGCATGTCTGAAGTGAATGGATGTGTGTGTGTGGGTGTGAGTGTGTGTGTGTTTGTGTGTGGGGGAATGAATGCATACTTGAGAAATAACCACAGGGGGTGGTGGCCCCTGGCCTTTAGGATGTCAGCATAATGGAGTAAAACTTTGGAACCTTATTGAGCTCCATTCACTGCAGTCAGCAACCCGGCCTCGAGCCATTCTCTTAGTCGAAAACGTTTTGTTCTTACTTCAGTCTCCAGCAGCACCGTTTGCACGAAATAATGAACTCCTCTTCATCAATAGAGTGCCCAGTATCCATATTACATACTGAGCCACAAGGGATTATTTGAAAATGTGGACTTTTAGAACTCATTTGAATAATTTAACATATAACTTATTTACATTACTGCACTAAGTTCTTTGTAGGAGAACAATTTCTGCCGTTTCAGATGTATTTAAAATGCATACCACATATTTTCACTGTCAAAATACATCTGTATTTAATGTGCTATGCTGAAACAAGGATAAATATTATGTTTTTTCTTTAAACAAACAGTCTAAGGACTATTCAGGAGTATCTGGTTATTCACACTGAAAAAACAATCTGAAGAGCTTCTGTAATTTGAGTAATAACTTAAAGAAAATGAACATGACTTGCATTTTGTATTAATCAGTGCATGAAAAACAGTAAATTTACCAGAGTTCTTCACTTTAAAGCTTTTTCTCCAAAGCTGGGAAAGAAACTCTGTTTCCTTCCCACCACATTGTTTTTGTAGCTCATAAACATTTGCTCTCAGTGACCAATAGGTAGGTATTTTTTTTTGCTTTAACAAAAGCCCTTTAAAGAGTGTAACCCCCCCACCCCACACACACACACACACACACACACACACACACACACACACACACACTTAAATGACTGAACACAATTTACCCCACCCCTCTTGCATGGGTCACTAAAGGCATTGAAATTTTAGATGACTGCTAAGGCAGATTA
The DNA here is from genome assembly GCA_015052665.1 of Apistogramma diplotaenia. Taxonomy (NCBI): domain Eukaryota; kingdom Metazoa; phylum Chordata; class Actinopteri; order Cichliformes; family Cichlidae; genus Apistogramma; species Apistogramma diplotaenia. The sequence goes on along the minus strand of VOQJ01002270.1, from coordinate 59,039 downwards.
CTCCACACAGCTGTCCCAGCACCGTGGAAATGAAGTTATACCCCTTGTCAGCGATGTTTTGTGTTCCCTCACTCACTCCTTGAAAACTTGCTCTTCAGCGAGGCTGCAGGAGGGGAACAGGAGAGGGAACCAAAGGGCAATTCCTCTCCGGCTGTCCTCGAAGACCTGATCTGATTGGCTGAACAAATATTCCCTCTTTGCATCATAATTCAGAGAGGCTCGAAAGACCTGACATTCAACGCCCTCTCCCAGACCAATCCCCTCCCCCGTTAACCCTCAATCATAAATCAACCCCTCCTCCACTTTTCCAACCTCTCTAAAGCTTTGGGTACTCCCTTCCTCGGGCTCACCCTCTAACCTCTCCTTATTGCGGGTCACTGGGATTTATTCACTTTACTTTGCTTCTGCAGTATGTTTGTTTACTCAAAACTAACCTGTTACCCATATCTGTGACAGCATTTAAGAACTTTAATGCTTGTAACTTTACAGCAGCCAAATACAGCATGTGGTGAAATGTTTTTTCTTTCACAGGCCTTGTAAGTGCAGATTTTAATCTGACAAAACTACAACAAATGATTATATTCATTATTATCCTTTTTCAATTTGCATTTTAATCATTTGCAAGACTTTTAATGAGATTGAGGGGACAGCTAGTGTCTACTCAAGAACGATGTCTCACTGACCTGTTTCAGGTTTAAAAATAAAAAAGAGAAGTGCCAGTTTTTGCTCCTTTTGATTGCCTTTTGCTTTTTGTTTACCTCTGTCTATTGTAGTTTTAGCTTTATTTATCATAACAGTTTGTTGCTCTCAAAAACCTCTTTATTTCTTTACTTTCTCTGTTCCATCCTTTTTTTACTTCATTTCTCAGGGTTGACATCAAGCAAACTGGAATATGGCTGAATTAGAAGCAGTTTTCTATATTCCCAGACTGGGAGTGTCAAAATAGGCTCAACAGGAAAGAGTCAGCCTGGCGGCTGAGCTGCTTTAGAAGTCCAGCGGTACTGTAAGAGGAAATGACTTCTTTTATTGCCACTGAGCTCAGAAACAGGTTGTGAAATGAAAATAAACCATAAGATTGGCCCAAATCCCCTACATTCAAAGAATATATTTTACAGTTTAATGTTCTTTTTTTATTGCCACACAATAACATCTGAACCATAAATATAACAATATGAGAAAAAAGCTGCATATGAACAGCAGTGGTCTGGCTGAACAGTGTCTGCAAAGTAAAAATAAAGCGGGCGCTTTTTGTTTCCTTAGTGATTTCTAGAGGCCAAATGATTTGGGGTGTGGCGGCGGGGAGGAAGGCCGAGCAACAGTTTGAGTTATGATAAGACAAATTTAATGAGGTTGTGGTCCATGCACGAAAAGCCCCCTGTTGACTCTTTTCTGTTTCAGCACAGGGAATAAAACACAACATTCCCATTTTTCTCTAGTGCCAAAAGTTAATTGAAAACATTTCAGGGCAATGTATTGTCAGGGGCCCCCATATGACTCTCATTCCTTCATTATCCTCAGCAATAATAAAAAGGCATTACAATTATTAATGGTTGGACTGGAGGCCTACTCTCTTAAAGAGACAGTGCCACAGTCCCCTTCTTTTCATGACAAAGGCTCCTTCTGCACAACCTTTTTTAAAATTTGTATTTAAACAGCTACTGCCATTGTAGGACTTATTATTTGGGTTATTCTGTTTACAACAATCACATAGCAGCTTATATTTTCCACGGTGAAGTCTGTACCAAACTGAAGACATTTATCCTCACGGCCTCTGATAGAAGTTCGAGAAAGTGACTAAATACATTAGAAAACGAAAACAGATGATGAACTGTTAACAGAGTGTCAGCGGGAACTAGATCCAAGCCATAAAGCTGAACTCTCACATAACTCGCCTCTTCTCCTGAGATAGCCTTCTCTGCTCCGTGCTTTCCCCCCACCGCTCCCTGAGAGGGGTAGCACTGGAGCAGAGTGAATGAAGTGCAACCCGTATTGTGCCCGAGCGCCATTGTATTTTTTGCATCTCCATAATAGAGGTGCCACTCGACTTTTCTTCCAATCAATGGGCTGGAGGGCCCATCTCTTTTTCTCGAAGAGCAAAATGGCTGCCATTAATAGTTTCAAGACGCCAGGAGGAGGGGACACTGGCTGTTTTACTATAGTGAGCTGACTGACTCATAGCATGAGTCACAGGCATGTAGACAGGCAGCATGTGTCACTGCTATCACTGATTCAAACCTATATATTAGACATTTATAGCCAGAACATGATGGTCACACACACTTCAAAGATTCTGAGCAACATCTCCAATGTCTTTCTGTCATTACTACATGATGCACGTGTTAATTAACGCAATGCTATTTTGATCATTACAGGATATTAGGATCCCACTGAGGATTTAATGTGGGTGTACCTGTTTGAGTAGTACCTGCATTTAATATTGGAAAACATTTATGGTTTAAATACTTAAGTACCACAAATGTAAACAAAGAGAAATATAATAGCTAAGTAACTTGTATTATGGGACATTACAAAATAATAATATAAACTTAATGCAAAAATACTACAAGTTCATGTCAGGCTTTAGAATGTTTCCCATGGTGCCGATCAGAAAGAAAAAGCCCTAAAAAATAGTGTTATGTTATAAAATCAAATAAAACAGAATACTGTAAATGGACCACTATAGCATTGTTCTCTGTTGATGAATATGAAGCCAAAATCATCCTTATATAATTAAAGAAAATTACACATGGAAGTCAAAACATGAAACTTTTATAAAATGCTATTTATTTAATGTGCATGTACATTCAAAGGTCCGTGTTCATAATGGGTACTAAATATCTGCATTCACCCAAACACACACATGTGGGTTTAATCAGTATGTCTCTGTTAAGACTTTTAACAAACACACAGGGTGAAGATGAACTGACTCGTGCTGCAAATCCTCAGGAGGAGGGGTTTACCTTTCTCCCGGCTGTTTGTGTTAGGAATTAACACTTTATACCTTAGGCAAACACCATGTTGACAAAGTCAAGAGATTCTGTATGCAGATGTGTTATCTGCTTTGGGATTCAAGCACATTGTAGTGGCTTTAATCAACTTTGGTTTTAAGTGAAAGCGTTGCAGAGCCTTCACAGGCTTCCCGGCCGGTTCAAGGTGAATGAAAACGACCTTGAGGCACTTTGATGGACTATACTTTCTTCCTCTGTGGTAATAATGCAGAACAGGACTTTCTTTTAGATACAGTGCAAATCTCCCTTTCGCTCTCTCTCACACCCAAACAAATATTTAAACAAAATATCTTTACATTATACAATTTATATTTATGTATACCAACATACAAAAATAGGTTGTTTTTAATGTGTAACTGAAATATAATTATTATCTGATCCACAACAGTCACTTGCATGCTTTTGACAGCAGTGATGCTATAACTGATAATCATTATACGCCCTGTTTTAAATACATGTTTGCAGACATGAAGTCGAAGGCTTTGGTTGAATTTAAAAAGCTCAAATATGCTGATTAGAAGATTTTCAGTTCGGTGAGTGTTTCCGGTGGCTATAGGCCCGCTGTCTGTCCCAACTGCGCCTAATGGCAGGGGACTTCAGATAATTTTGGTTAAAACCAAAATGGTGGTCAGAGTACTGAACACAGTCTGCAAAGGTGCGGTGTCACTCGAGTTTTCCACGTACGGTTCATCTTCCTGATCCACGTAATCGTCCTCAGTATCGTCCTCAGAGTCCGAAAACCCGCTTCCCGCGTCCCTGTCACTGGAACCGGAGCAGAAAGTTTTCATGCTGACTTTGATATACTCACATATGTTCCTCTCAGTGCCGTCACACACGCAGGTGTCCAGCTGTTGCGCTTTAGGTATGGTACGCATGTTGGCTATTACTTTGCGGCACGCATCCGAGCACCTTCCTTCTCCGAAAAGTTTACGGCAGTGAAATAAATAATCCCTCATAGCAGAGCTGCAATACGGGTCCATTTCACACTGCAGTCGTGCCTCGGTGCAGCCCATGATGCTGGTCCGCGGCAGGCACGGCTCGATGGTCCGTTTGGTGTTCCTGCAGTTCGTGTCCTGGGCGCAGTCGCAGTCCTCCAGAGCCGGGCCGCTCTGGGTCAAATTGAGCTGAATCAGAGAGGATATGCAGTGACTGGGACACTTCTTGCGTTCCCCGCTCAAAACAGATGCACAGGCATATATGTACTGATCATAGGCGTAATGGCACTCCGGTTCTGCGTGACACTTCAGAATGGCTCTCCAGCAGACCAGTCGATGGCTGTGGTTCGGAGATCCGACGCAGAGACCGAGGATTACAATCAATAAACTGTATACACAAACTGCTCCTCGCTCCATCAATATGGCACGGCTTCCCATTTCCTCCAAGAGCGAATCCTAAAAAACAAACAAACCGTATTCCATCCTGAACAGTTAGAGAGCTACTCTCTGATGAGTTTGTATCACATCACAGTTGCTGACTTGAAGTCAGTGCGGTGCCACAAAGTAAGCAGACGCTGAGCAAGGATGGATATAACAAGCACATATCTTTAGGATCTTTAAAAAAATCCAAAATCCATATCAACTTTCCCGTTGTTCCTTGTCCCTGAAGTTCCTCTTTAGTTGCTTCGGGTTTGCTTGCGTCGTTCAGCAGCCACAACAAAAGACATAAAGTTTGGTGAACTTTACAAAAAAAAAATGCAACGGTAAATGCTAGTTTCTAAAGTCACTCTTTTCAGTATTAATCCACATGCACTCCAGCTGCAGTCGCTTTGAAATGCGGGCTGTGAAGTTGTGGGGTGAATAGATTCCGCAGCAACCACGTCCCATTGGTCAGATAAACTGTTGTGATTCGCTCGTCACACGCGGTCGTGACGCAGACCACTGGAGACCATAATTGACGTACACGGAGGAGGTTTATGAGCTCATCGTGAAAATTCATTATTAAGGTAAATATTTGTCCATTTGTGTTTTAGGACACATTAGCACGGAGGTTTTGCTCAAATACTGAATTAAGCTGTACTGCACAGAGAGTCTTGCTTTGTAGCCTTAAATTACAGTGGAAGAAAATTTGGATTCAAAGTAAACATAGTTCACAGCGCTTTAAAAAATGCTCAGCCCTGCAATGAGAACTGGATACAATGAAGCAGAATTTCTTTGGGAAACGCTGGGGTTCTGCAGCCTCCCTGCAGGCAGAAACAACAGCTGTTAAAACACATGCAGCGCTCCTGTCTTACACTTTCCATCATAAAACAAGCCTGGAGTTCATATGATACGCCATACCCAAGAGTTCTGCACTTACACATTCACACGCATCAGTAATGACGCTACAGCTTAGAGATTTAAGAACCATGGCTTCTATATAGGAATCTGGGAAAGTACCAAAAGCCTCCACATGAAAAAAGTAAAAGAAAAAATTTAGATATGCCTCTTTTTGTTTTAACAGTCCGTCCTGTGCAAGTGTTAGCAAGTAGCAGTGTGAAATCCAGTGGAATCCAGTCCTTCACAATTTGGTAAAGGGTATTTCCTATTTCCTAACAATAATACTTAGGAAGAAAGAAGTCTGAAGAGGGATAACAACTGCAGGCACATGCAATGTAAACAAACTTTAAATGTGTAAGCACCATAAATGAGGAGAGAATGGATCTGTTGGGGGCCTGGGGGCCAAGAGATCAAAGTACAGGGAAGGGAGCCATTCTGGGTAACCGCTCTTCTGACCTCGTCACTTCACCGAGCGATGACCACAAAGATCTGGCAGCTCTCAGGTCTTGGACCCCCGATTCCAATTAGAGAGATTAGAGAGGAGTCAAGACAAGTGCAGAATAGTTTCTTAGCCAAACAACCCAAGCACCCTCTATCATCTCATCCAGCTGGCATTCCAGAGCAACAGGCTGACTACAAACTCGCATTAAAGCAACATCAAAGTGGAGGTTAGAAAAAGCCCAAATGGTGAACTGTTCAAGGGTCCCCATTAACTACAAAACAACTGACATCCAGGACTGCTTAGGCAAACGACAGCGCGTAGCAGAAATAAACTGCTGCAGACCTACAATACTGTGTGTGTGTGTGTGTGTGTGTTTGTTGTTGTTGTGAAGATTTTGTATTTTTTTTTTCCTTCTGTGCAAAGTTTGGTTAGAAGTCTCAGATGTACGAAGCTTGTAGAAAGCTTTCTTTGAGAGCAAAGTAAAGAAAACACCCTGGTCACACTTGCCTTTCACTTTTAAAAAGGAGTTCATAATACACAGCAGAACCAAACTCCCATCCATGTTGGATAGCAGCCAGTTAAGAACAACGGCCAGATTCAGTGGAGCCAGCGGCTCTGTATGATGGAGGAGGCAACTGCTCGCCCCCAAACTGTACCTCTTAAATTACTCCAATACATCACTTACATTCTCTGCTTTTATACCAAACTTCTTATGTTGTTTGGATGGAAATATGAGGCCGGTGTCTTGTATTGTCTTGTCTTCTGTTTATTTCAAACGAGTATCTCCAGATCCTGTACTGTACATGCAGTAGTTCATGGAGACTCGCATGTAATAGTGTTTCCAGAATTGGAATGCGGTTCCCCCGAGTAGATTTGCAAACACACATGCACAGACAGACATGCTCCTCAGTTTGTCTCCACTGCTGTCAGAAGTCATTACACACATGCTCAACTGCCAGAACAATTAACTGGACTTTGTATTCAAGTGCTTCCAAACCCAGAGAGAGGCAGAAAAGGCACAAAAAAGGGGAGAGGGAAGAGGGAGGGTGGAAAATGAATCAGTATTAAAGAGCTGCCAAATGTTTTGCTGTCTACATTTTTTTAAATTTTGCTGCGCCTCTTCAAAGTTTTCAGATGTCTGTTTTGAATATGTTGACACTTGTATTCAGAAGTTTTATGAAAACAAGAACTTAACCTCGACTGTGCATAGATATGACATGAATATGCAATATAGGTGTCATCTCGACTCGAGCTGACAACACAACACTGAAGTCGTTTAGTTTTCCTGATCTGCACCTGAAAGCTTAGATGGGAATGATTCATTCAAGCAGTTTTAGCATTGCTAAGAGAATGAGATATATCATCAACCACAGGACAGAATCAGAGATCTTATAAGAACTTTGGATGGAATACTATGAAAATAAAGGATTAAAATTCTTGTTTTTAGGCAAATTTTGTGAAGGTATTCTTTGTTCTTGTCAATTAATCTTGACTTTGTTTACTCCCTGACTTTTCCTCTTATGTCTTTCATAGAATGTAAACAAAGCAAATACATATATCTTTGTGCTTGACATAAGTATATTTTATATTGTGTGACCTCTGGTCAGCAACCTTTCTGAACAGTTGCTGAGTGGTTACTGCAGGTTGCTGGTTGTTGCCTGGTGTAATTGGCCATGAAAAAGGTGCTGCACCAAAAACCTCCTTGTGATTAGTTTGGTTGTAGTAAGATTGCCAAGGTCACCTGTACTTTGTATGAAAGATGTCTCCTTGTACATCATTTACTCTCTGAGCTGCTGTGAAACTTAAAAAAGACCAACACAAACAGGAAATGCGGACCGTTCATCTTCGAAATAAAAGTTGTGCCTTACCTACAACCAGCGCATTTCAAAAAGCAGAGCTTTTACTTGTGAATGAAAGTGAATGGTCTCTGTTTCTGGGTTGAGCCACACTTTCACAGTGTTGCTACCTACCAATTGGCAAGTAGTTTGCAAGCGGTTGAAGACAAGGTGGTGTCTTACATGCTGACTACTGACAACTCTGGCACTCTGGTAATGGCCAAAGAAATCGCACAGGAGCTTTTCAGTGCAGCACAGTATACCTCTATGCAATCAACTGACTGCCAGTAACCACTTGCCAACCAGTTGGGGAATATAAAATTTTCCCAAAAGATAGATGGTTGCCTGATGGTGAACGACTCAGGCATAAGATGTTTAGGTTGGATGTGTTCATCCCAGCATAATTAATTATAACTGTATATACTCACAGACAGACCTGTTTGCATGGTTGCAGACCTTTAAGAATGTAGGCATGCTGATCTGCATTCTTACAGAATATTTTTCTCTTTTCATGTTGTCCAGACTCCAGTACATGTCCTTATCACACCAGATATCTTTAAGGATTGCACCACATTTTCTGCAACCCTGTGCAGGAGGCCATGCACCACAGCAGGAAAAAAGCTTTGACTGACGATGACCTCAAAGATGAGAACAGATCTAGAAGTTCAAACATGGGTCATTCTGGTGTGTGATGTGAGGAATAACAGATTTGTTTTGCTGTACTGGTTTCCCATCAGCAAGACTTTAAAAATTCCTTTGGCTTGTTTTATGGGACACACAAACACCGCAGGGCGTAAGTGAACATTACAAAAGCCTCATGTTCTGGTTTTTTGTTCCTTTTGACAATTTTGGAAGAAAACAAATGGGGCCTCTTAAACTGATTGGAACAGAGAGTTAAACTTTAGCAGTAGACACTAGTTTTGCCTTCACAAAAGAGCATAATTTATAGTAGTGCATTGCAGTAAATGTTTTGTTCTACAGAACAATGGTAAACCATTTTTGGTTGGAGCCTGCTGTAGCTACTCACACAAATTTCCACAGAGATTTCTGCCCCCAGGGCTGTCTGTGAAGGAGATGTGTCGCTATTTAAGAAGAAATACTTTATGGCAGAGAACAATTTTCATTTTTGCTAGAAACAGGAACCCTCCGCTCTTCTCCAGGCTGTGACTGTGTATCTGTCTAAGAGGAAATAACCACTCAGAGAATGATATGCCACTGCAACCCTAATACAGACAAGCCATTGTCCACTGTGCCAAGGCACTAAAAAAACTGAAAGGAAGAAAAATACTATCCAGCATTAAAAAGCCAAACAGAAAACAGGAAGTGCACCTTGTCCTGCAGACTGAGTGGCATTTTGGTCCAGCAGAAAGTTTTTTTTCTTCCTCAGGAGACTTCTTTGTAAGCACTGAGTTTTAAACATGTTTTTGAATACACACAGATTAATCAGGCACAGAAACCTTTTCTGTGGACCAGTAAACATTCATGGGACAACGTAATGACAGCCAAGAACAACCATATTGCGTTTGTAATTTGATTGTGATCCACACGCAATATTTTCAGTATTTAAGGCTCTCTTTTATTTTATTTTGTAATGGCACCAACACTTGCTATATTATATTATTTAGGAATCCATGGAATCTGTCAGTAGCCGTCTGATGTAGATAAAAAGATTGATATACCCTCCACATTTGTTAAATATATGGCTGTAGCCAGCTGCCACTTAGGTTACTTTAGCAAAAGGATTGGTAACATGGGGGAAAAGAAGAGAATGGTAACAAAAGGTTTCTTATCAGCACTTATAAAACTCACCACTTAACATGAGTGCTCAGTCTGATTGTTTTGAAATGTAGTAAGCTGCCAAATGTATGCCATATGGTGGAACTGAAGCCACCTCTGGCTCGTTCCTTTTATCCATATCACTGTGTTATGTAAAATGTTTAAGTATTATACCTTAGAATCATATGGAATTTTATTGTGTGCTATATGAAATTACAATGTAAGTTTATTTTCCCACACTGTAAATACTTACTGGTGGCTCCACTAGAATAAGGGAGAAACTGCTACAGTGTTTTCAGGAAAGAAGAAATAATCACAATTAGGTTTAAGTAACTGAGTAATTGACAACAACAACAACAAGAAAAGAAAGAATTCTACTGTAAGCAATGATTAACTTCCATCTATTTTAGTGAAAAAACATCAATGTTTCTCCAGTTTACACTGTAAATATGCAGTACTTTAAAGGGTGCTTGACATATTTTGGAGCAGTTTAGTCTCTTATGTCATAATTATGCATTATTTTGGTGATTGATTTTTGACTCTTCAGCTGTACTCTGATTATACATATAATAATGTAATAAGGACTGTTCTCTCATTCCTATTTGCAATAAAAAATGTGGGTCATTACCTAAATCGTACAAACCACTAACCTCAACACACAGTTGTACATAGTATTTATATTTATGTTTTGTATATAAAATTCTTATTCATGTAGGATTTATATTGTGTTCTTATAGCACTGTGTATTGTATCAGTGTTAACTGCTGCTGCTGTAACAAAGCAGTTTCCTGCAAGGGACCAATAAAGTTCTTCTTCTTCAAACAGTTTCTTGTTTTGAACACGTTGCCAGAGAGACCTGAGTTCAGCAAACAAATATCCTAAAACTGCAAACTGCAGTCTTTTAATGAGGACATAAAGTACAAGTTTAATGATGCTGATGGGTGGATTTTGCTACCTTTAGAAAGATCACTCAACTGTCACCAAAAAAAAAAAACAGAAAAAGAGTGCATCTCCAGAAATGTTCCATTTATAAGGTCCAAAAATTATGATTTATTCCTTTCACAACTTAAAAAAAAATGTCATGAATTCTGCAGGGCTGCAGAGAAGGGTGCAAGATTGCTAGTTTTTAACTTTCGTGGTACATTCTGTAACTCTGTCCATGTGGCATCTTGCCAGTGTGGGGCACATTTCAGCTCGATCTTTAGGGCAGAACTAAAGGCACAGTGTGAGTGGCATGGGCCATTGTTCCCACATGACTCTGGAAGAGTATTTTTGGAAAGTTGGGGCTCGACATAGTAA
>VOQJ01002270.1:23245-39154 GCA_015052665.1 Apistogramma diplotaenia | reverse complement strand
CTGTTAAGAAAGTGCATCGGCGTTGGTGAAATCGCGGAAAGAAAGTGAAACAAAAAAAGTAGGGGGGGGGGGGGTATTTGGTCAACTGCATCTTAAGTCACACAATAGAAAAAAGAAAAAGTGTTGCAATTATCTGGCAATTCACAAAATGATGATGATTTTAGCAACTGAGAGTTTTCACTAGTACCTGTTATTAAAAATTTATTGACCACGTCTGTCACTGAGATTTTGGACCAGGGTTCCCTAAATAGGGCATCACTGACCAGGATTTACAAATTTATATTGCTGTGAAAAACATTCCTTTTTTTCTCTTTTTTTCATCCTTTTTTTGCATATTAGTAACATTTTTATGTCTCAAATCATAAAGCAGATTTTAATATTGGACAGAGATAACCCAAATAAATAGAAAATGCAAAAGAGAAAAAAATTTGTCCCCCTTAACTTTTTTTTGGGAAGCTGAGTTTAATTTTTCTATCCACATCCAGGCCCGATTACTGCCAGACCTGCTCAATCAAGAAATCACTTAAATAAAACCTGTCTGACTGAGTGAAGCAGGCTGAAAGATCTCAAAGAAACACATCATGCCACAATCTAAAGCACCTCCAAAACAGCTGTGGAGCAAAGTTATTGACATCTATGAGTCGGGAAAGGGTTGCAAAGCCACTTGAAGGCTTTGGGACTCCAGTGAGAGAGAGCCAGTATCCAGATGGAGAAAACTTAACTTGAACGTATGAACAGTGGTGAACCTCCCCAGGAGAGGCCGGCATCCAAAGGTGCACTGACAACTCAACCATGAGATCATAAAATAACTCATCTGAACAACATCTGAGGAACTGCAGGCCTCACTTGCCTCAGTTAAGGTCAGAGTTCATGATTCAACAATCAAAAAGAAACTGGGTAAATAGGCACCCATGGGAGATCATTTTGATGATCTCCAAGAAAATGTGAAGACTGTGGATTGATGGGCTGGTTTGTGTCCCATTAAATCTGCATTAAACTAACACAGCGTTTCATAGAAAGAGCATCAAACATGGTGGTGGCAGTGTGACGGTCTGAGGCTGCTTTACTGCTTCACCACAACTTGCTGTAGCTGATGAGCCATGAATTCTGCTCCCTATTAGAAACTCCTGAAGGAGAATATCCAGCCATCAGTTTGTGCCCTGAAGCTCAAGAGCACATGGGATTATGCAGTAGGATAATGATCTGAAATAGCATCCAAGTCCACCTTTGAATGTCTCAGAAAACCAAAATGAAGGTTTTAGATTGAGATGCTTTGGCTATTCATGCTCAAACTCTCCAGTGTGACTGAATTAAAACAATTCTGGAAGGGCGAGTGGGCCAAATTTCCTTCACAGCGGTGTGAAAGACTCATTGTCAGCAATGACAAACACTTGATTGCAGTTCTTGCTGCCAAGGGTGGCACAACCACTCATTAGGTTTAAGGGCAATTACTTTTTCACATAGAGCAGGTAGGCTTGGGTAACCTTTTTCCTTTCAATGAATGCAATCATCATTTGAACACTCACATTTTTTATTTACTCTGGTTATCTTTGTCTAATATTAGAATTTGTTTGAGGATCTGAAACGTGTCACAAATATGCAACAGAAGAAATCGGGAAAGGGGCACTGTAAGAGGCATTTATTATAAGACCCTTCATTCTACAGCTAGAAGTGGACTCTCTTCTTCCACCAGATGGTTCCTCATCGGACATGAAAGTCTAGCAGCCTCAGATCCCTAAAGCCTCATGTTATTTTATACATATTCTACATATTTATACATATTTGATGCAACAGAACAAGAGAGGATGAAGCCTCCTTAAAACATCAGTGTGCTGAGAACAGAAAGGTGCTAATCAATGAGAATGTGATAGGGGATAGCATTGCAGTGACAGTGTGTTGAGGCTAAGCCTCACCCTTCTGTAGTTGTGCAGAAATAACGGTAATGTGTCGTGACCCAGTATTGCATTTCCTTTATGCAAGCATGTAATGTTAGCTGTTATCGATCGGCAGATCTGGGATGGGAGAGAGAACGAGCTCATACAAAGGAGGAGGCAAGACCTCGTGTGGAAAAAGCCGACAATCGAGATGCGAATTTGACGTGTTTTTCTTTTGTTTACAGGCTGATTCAAAGTTTATACTGAATGTAAAGGAATCACTTCATTACTGATACTTTCTGAAACGTATTCATGGCTCAAGGCTATTGCATCCTGAGCAATGTGTCAGGTAACTGTAACTGATAGCATACAAATAACTTAAATACTTTGATTTCCTAAAATGTGTCATTTGTTCATGCTTCTGGGTGTGATGCACAAATGTATTACAATTTCTGCTTAATGTGTTTAACATTTACTATTTAAATATAGTTAGGAAAAGTTGCAATTGTGTTGTTTTAGGTGTTGTCTTTGCTTTTTTATTCAGTGCTAAAATACTTGAAATATGTTTGTGGTCGAGAAGTCCTGCCAAGAGACTGGTTGGGCATTTAGAGGGAGAGTTGCAGAGTAATTATAGAGTGAGCTCAGACTATGTAGAGAGACATACCATTGGGAGAGGAGTGACTGCTGAAAAAAAGTGTCTGCACAGTTGGTAGACACTCCTCTCTCCCTCCTCCTCTTGTGGGACAGGCTCAGTGAGATTAGAGTCAGAAACATTTTGAGGTGAAGGAAGGCTTGAGACTCACAGAAATGCTCACTGATGAACATCTACTAAGGTAAGGAGAGGAAAGGGGACTCCAAAGTATGTAAAATAAAGGAAGATAACGCCTTAGAAATGATGCTGTATATTTGTAATAAGAACAAACCTTCTAGGTAAATGTCTTTCTGTTCATTTTAAACTCAAATTTACATTTAATTGTGTTTAAGAGTTTCCAGTTTTCAGAATATTGTTTTTTTTAAATTTCTGAATACTCTTGCAAAAAGAATAAAGTACAGCTGTCTAACTGTCTGTCCAACAGGCCAAAGCACTGAAGACTGTGTCCATAACTACCTTGAGATCGATTACAGTTATCAATCAGAAGTGGACTGCATCCAGTGTGTGGACAGTTTCCAAAACGCCGCCACCATTAAGCGACTGAGCCTAAAGAGGAGGCCCAGAGTGGCCGTTAATAATGCAGAAAAAACACAGAGTGGCATTTCATCCAGCCAGTGGTATTCTGCCGAGACCTTGTCATCATCTAGCGGTGATGATTCAAAACTACTGGGCATGTCCCCTGCAGCTAGAGGTCGGCCACCTCTTCCTCCACCGCACGGTTCCTCGATGGATAACAATAAAAGAAATGAAAGTCTGGCAACCTCTCAGATACTTACGGAGTCAAAGCCTCAGCCAGCTGCACGATCTCTCTTACAAAGTCAAAGCCCTGTGATGGAGCGGGCCTTCGTGGAGACCCACAAACCCTTGAATCAGGAGGCCAAGAGCCAATCTCCACCCCAGCCCTATCCCCGACGACGACTGGCCAGCTTTGGAGGTGTGAGCTCCCCTGGGTCACTCTCACCCTTCACTGGCCTGGGTGCGTATAATCAAAACAACAATGGAAACAGACCCACTGGCACTGGAGCTGAGGTGGACCTCGGCTCATCCCTGGGCGGTAGAGGCAGCACAGGCTGCCTGAGATTGAGCCCACAGAGTTCAGGTAGAACAACTCCAGTTAGCAGTCTTGGCCCCATGCACCTGCAGCATGTCCGTGACCAAATGGTGGTTGCGCTGCAAAGGCTGAAAGAGCTGGAGGAGCAAGTGAAAGTCATCCCAATCCTCCAGGTAAAAATCTCAGTCCTTCAGGAGGAAAAGAGGCAACTGATCTCTCAGCTAGAGGACCAGAGTGACAAAGAGAGCATTAGTGATGCAACCTGGAACACCTCATATAGCATAGAAGGGTCTGAAATTGAGAAGAGAAATAATGAAGAAGAACTTGAAGTGAAAATCAGCTGCACGAATCTGAGGGAGGTTAGTCAACTGACCAAAGAGATGCAAGCATTGGAAAGGAGCATCAAAGGACGACAGCTGGGAGCCTTGCATGGAAAAGGTGACCCCCTGCATGACAAAGCTTTCAAGTCAGTCGCTGTGGGAACTGACAAAGATGTGAACATCGTCTCGACTAAGCCGTCAAAAGAAAACAAATATGCATACACTGATCAGGTAGAGACAAGGTCCATTGCAACAGAAGTATCTGAATTTAGTCTGGGAATTTACACAGAACAGGAGGCAGAGTTTGATGCCCAAGAATTAATAAATGGTGCCCTGAAGGAGAGAATTTGTCAGTTAGAAGCAGAGTTGAAAGAATCAGCTCTACAGACAGAGTTGATTCGTCTGAAACTGGAGCTTCAGGCTGCAGGAGCTCGGAACCGTGTTGACAAGGCCTGCTTTGCTAGGCCGTCCACTGCGTGCACGGGCACAGATGCAAGACCTCACACCAAAAGCCAGGGAGTGGGTAATCACACAGTGCTCAGAGATGCCAGCACGGGAGAGGAAAGGGAGGTAAAGACTGTGGGAGTATCTTGTGAGCCTACAATGAGGAATGTTTGCACAGGACTAGATATACCCATGAGCCTCTGGGAGGTCAGGGAGAGAGTGGAGACCAGTGAAAAGGCTGTGGGAATGCAGGTTCTTACAAGCACAAAAGGAGTTGGGACAGATATAAAGGTGTGTGATGCAGAAAGCAACACAGAGGCGCCGGTGGCGAATCTGAGGTCTAAGAAAGAGTATTGTTCAGTGGCCTGCGGGGATTGTTCTGTTGATGTGACCATTTTGGAGGCAAAGGACGTAGTCTCCACGGATCGAGTCAGAGGAGTTGAACTTGGAATCATGGTATCGCCCCAGACGGCATCACAGCTTACCAACACTGTATCCAGTTCAGTGTCTCGCTTTACCAACACCAGACATGCCTTCAGCGCTGACTCCAGCACGAATACGCTCCTCAGCACCCAAGACAAGCACACCAACACCACCCACACATCCACTCGGACAGTATGTGTAGGCAGCCGGGTCAGAGACATCAGATGTGCCACAGAGACCCGCACAATTGGCGTGGGTACTGCAAATGTAGTAGAAAATATTTCAAAGCAAACACCAGAGACAGTCGTCAGGGTAACTCGAGATACTGGTGTTGGCTTCACAGACATTAATGAGAATTTCCTGGTTGGACTGAAAACTCGAAATATGGCGTCCGGACCGTCCCATCTCCCTGACCCTGTCAAGACAAAGAGTATTGGCATAGGGGAAGGCAGGATACGGGATTTTTCCGTTTCATCCACTACACCTGGACAGAAATCTGCGCAATTACAGTGGGACCATGAGCTGAACCATTACATAGAGAAGTTGCACAGGCTCCTTAGCATGGAGCAGGGAGACGTGCACACAGAGGGCTGCACTGACCAATGCAGCAGCCAAGGAAAAACCAGCTCCTGCAATCAAAAAGCTGTGGCACAAGGAGGGACAGACATCCATATATTTCAGTCTCCACCAGCAGGTAACACTGCAGATCACACATAAACATTTGCAAAGCTGTTGTAAATGTTAATACCTGTGTTGTTTACATCCAAGTTCATTAGCCAGAGTTTTCCCATCATTTTGTTGCTACAGTGCCAAACTTCCTGGTAATTTATTACCATAAATTCTGATTGGGTTGAATAGTTTGAAAGCAATGTGCACCACATCATTTGCAAGCTGAGACAAATCAAAACATACCTCAAGATTTTTTTTTAATTTTTACGCTGATCAAAAAAAGGGAATCTACACAAAAAGCAGGCGATGCAAATAACAGTTACCTCAAATCTGCAATGTCATGTTCGTACTGTTCTGTTTACTGTTATCTTATTTTCCTGCAGCGAGCAGAGACTCTCAGTCCCAATCTCAACTTTCACTTGTCTCCTCCAAGTGTGACAAAGCAAATGCAGGACTTTGCCAACAGAGCGGTAATGATTCAGAGGTGAAGCGAATGATTAAAATAATAGAACAGCAGACGTCCTCTGCTCTGCAAGGTAATCTGTCTATGTCTATGCTTTATTATGAATCAAAACTGTAATTTCTCAGAGACGGTTTCACGAGGCATTCAGCAAATATTCAGCTGGTAAGAATGTCGTCTCGGTGAAGGCAGTTTTAAAATGCTTTAGTTTTATTTTGAAGCCACTCCCGATGGCCAATTTTAAACCTGAACTAGGTTCAGGGGAAGTGGCTGCCTTCAGCTTGGCAAGTTAACTTTCTGAGGGATGCATTTTGCGATGTGTGGAATGATATCTGGTTTTGGAAGACATTGTGTGCCACATAGCACTTTGTGGCTTAAGATCTAAAATTGAACTGCTTTGTGGGAGGAACTGGTGTAAAAGAATGTTTTCTCTTTTCCACCAAGGCTTTTAAATGTGTAAGAATGTATAATCCAGTTTGTGTGCATATATCCTCTCATGCTGACCTAGTTAGTTTGGTAACTGTTTTGCTATACATGGTGTAATGTAATATACTGTGGGTGTGTGTTTCCTGCTAAGATTGAGAGGCAAGTGCTTTGTCATTGTTTCTAGACAGGTCAACTAATGCTGGTAAGCCGAGGACTGTAATAAAGAAACAGAATGGTGACCAGTGCTGTAGCAGCAACAGGCAGAGCATGAAGTTTATGGAGGTGACTGCAGGGTAGGTGTCTAACATCTAAACTAATGTTGTATTGCTGAAACCATGGACGTGATATATTTATAGATATTTAATTGTCCCCAGACTTGACCCAGTGTCAAATTACGAGCATGTTGATGTAGACAGAAAAATAAAAAGAACATTTAGGGAATCTCCCCAAGATGGCATGCAAGCACGAAAGGAAAAAGACAGCAAGGGATCAAAAGGAGCTGCGAGAGTATCTACACAGCAGAGGTAATGTGCCTCATCCTCATCAGTCTTCATTACTGTTTGAGTCCTCTCAAGTCTGAGCGCCCCCTATGTTAACCTATAAGATTTTTTTTTCCAGGCGCAGGATGAGCGAAAGGCTGTTTTTTGCTTGTCAAGCCTTAAAGATGCACCTGAGTGATGACACGGCTTTAACCAAGAGGGAATTGGTATGTTTGGTTTTACCACATTCAGCGTGAGAGCCACTGAAGTTCACTGTGTGCATGTGTGTCTGTGCATGTGTTAATTAGCATGTGTCGGGATGGGATCTTGTGGAGAGATGCTGGGCCATAGTGTGTGAAAGTGTGTCATTTATGAAGAAATACCCTTCCCATTGGATGTGAAAAGAATTTCCCAGTAGAAGAATTTTTAGCCATATAATCTGTTTGAACTTGAGAATAATGGGGGTTTTTGTTTCTAAATGAAAGAGACTACTCACTTTCACAGTAAAATGCGAAATGGGTAAAGAGAAGTGGAATTCGAAAGAAGTATATCAGCAAGATAACTCGTGACAGCTTCCATTGTGAAAGCTGAAACACTAAGAAGAATAACAAGAACTCTCAACAGGCCTTTTTATCTTTGAAATAGTGACAGATTCCTCTTTCTTTATGATGTCTTTTATAGAATTGCTGCTTTATGTTGCTGTTTGCCTCTCTTCTGTCATTCACATCCCTGTAATTACAGGAAGATTGTGTCTATTCGGTCATAATTGCTCTACTAAACTCGTTTAGGACAAAAAGTATGCATTAAAAAAATCTTTTTGTCTCTTGCAGCAGGACTGCCTGCACACACTCCAGCAAGAGTGGTTCTCTGTGTCCAGCCACAAGTCAGCTTCTCCTGACACTGTAGAGGACTACTTATCTACGTTTCAGACCATTTCACCTTCAGTATTGCGGTACATAGTTAACATGGCTGACGGCAACGGAAACACAGCTCTACACTACAGCGTTTCTCACTCCTGTTTTGGCATTGTCAAAAAATTGCTTGATGCAGGTACATATATTACCACACAATTTGCATGGTTTTTTCCTCTTTTTCATGAGAATTAAATTAATTTCTTTGCAGTCTTGATTTGCAATGTAATACTGAAAGAAGGTTACAGACAAATTGTGCTGGTGGGAATTTTTATTTTTTTTTACCTTTCCAACTGAAAAAAAGGCCACAAGAGTTGTGCTTTTAAATTTAATTCCTCAGCAAATCAGACAAAGATGCAAGCTCACAGCTTTTAGGGGCCAAAACACCTTGGATTATTCAGCCGTACCGTTCAGGGCTCAGTGCAGTTTCTGCTTTTCTTGTTACATGAACTTTTTGGTATTCTTCCTAACAGCCACTAGATGGCGAAAATAACACCAAGTGAGGTCCGCGTGCCATGAGGTACAAGGTCCAAGAAAACTGCAAAATATTGATTAAAAAAAAATAAAACCCTGATTTCTTAAAACAACACAGGTAATATAATAATGTATTTTGACTCCTTAATGTTTTTAAGAAACTTCAAAGTAAGTGTTCAGTACTGATAAACCTGATTTTCTTAAAAATGTTAAGAAAATAGGAAATGATGTTCTTTAGATGACTCCTTTTGAAAATCATAATAAAATGTTTTATCCTTGTATTCCATCTATGAATGAGTATAAAAGGGATCGAAAAGTAGAAAGACTATTCAGGACTGAGCTATTCAGAGACTTTGATCAACAGAAACTGAGCATGCAGGTTCAGAATAGGTGTTATGTGGAAGGAGGCGTGGTGCTGTAAAGTCTCTGCTACAGATTTCAAAAGATCTTTAAGCTACATGTGTTAGATCTGATGGCTGTGTGAACAGACTACTAAAAAAGGAAAATTGAATCCTCCTTGATATTTATAGTCTTATTTACAGTTGTCATAACGCAAAAAACATGACTTAAGCTTATTTATGATTTTATCCTTATGAGGTAAGCTGTGTATGTGTATCACTCTCTCTGTAAGTGCCAACCTAACCTGTTAATCTATCACAGCTTTGTGATTTTAACTCATTGGTGACAAAGGCCCATTTTGCACAGATCGTTCTTACAAAATAAAACTTGCTATTAGTATCGTTGGACAAAGATTAAATTGTTGTCAGTACAAAATAATATACATTCATCTTTCCTCCTCTTGTTTTTCCACTTGCATCCAACTGACCGCCATCACTACAGAGGTGTGTGACGTGAATCTGCAGAATTCAGCAGGTTACACACCCATCATGCTCGCTGCACTTGCTGCTGTGGATAATCCAGAAAACATGAAAGTAGTTGAGCAGCTCTTTGCAAAAGGATATGTCAATGCCAAGGCCAGTCAGGTCTGTATGTTTGCAGGTTATTAACTGCAGTTAATATCAT
The DNA here is from genome assembly GCA_015052665.1 of Apistogramma diplotaenia. NCBI lineage: Eukaryota > Metazoa > Chordata > Actinopteri > Cichliformes > Cichlidae > Apistogramma > Apistogramma diplotaenia. The sequence continues at coordinate 29,948 of VOQJ01002270.1, read as the reverse complement.
TTACAATATCTGCATATATTTTAGAACAACTGGGCCTCACAGGGGGGATTTCTCTTCACAAATGCCCACCATTTTATGGTAATATTTTTGGAGTTTATTTTATGTAGGCAGATAATTGGAGCTGCTTGCACAAATACGTTATAATGAAATCTGTACTTCCTTTAGCCTCAATTCACAAGTTTGAATCTGCAATTTCCTGTGTCCGAAAGAAGAACAAACACAACACTGAGAATATCATACAAGTGATTTATTTCCATTTAAATATTTAAAAAGGTGAAGATTTTCTTGCAAATACAGTTGGTTACATTTGTTTAGTTGAAATTCAGCCTCACAGCCCCCTGACGGTATTTTTATATTTGGAACGTGCGCCTCAGTATTCCTAGCCCTGTTTCCTCTGTTTGACCCCTGCCTTCTGCTGCCCAGGCTGGTCAGACAGCTCTAATGCTCGCTGTGAGCCATGGCAGGATGGACATGGTGCAGGCACTCCTGGCACAAGGGGCCGAGGTCAATCTCCAAGATGATGAGGGCTCCACGGCGCTGATGTGTGCAAGCGAGCATGGCCACGCTGACATTGTTAAACTACTGCTGGCACAGCCAGAGTGCGATGCCACCTTGACTGACAGTGTATGTGAGTCATTGCCTCTGCTTTGCAGCTTCTGTGGACCTGATGGCCTCAAGCTGAGAAGCAGAAGTATTCTTACTTTGTTTTAGGTGTTGTTTTACAAAAGCAGAGCGTAACCATTCATCAGAGAAAACACGTTAAATGTGTCAGGAGAAAGACAAAGGCATATAAATCATATGTAATTAATTATGTTGAGAATTTCTGTCTATTAATTTAGGATGAACAAGTGAACCTCTTCTGATGTGTTTTGTACTGTGAGCAGGATGAAAGCACAGCCATGTCTATCGCATTAGAGGCAGGACACAATGACATCGCAGTGCTTCTTTATGCTCATGCCAACTTCTCCAAAGGACATGCATCGGTATGTGGGGCAACTTTTACATTAACACGCAATATAAGTGTGCGTGTATTTTATGTATTATTGTGTTTGTGTGTCTCTCAACAGGCAGTTGGCCGTCACAGTGGCAGGTCTTTTTCTTCTTCCAGTGATAGACATATCTTTGAATGACGGGATGCCCCAAAGCTCGATTTGTGTCACACTGTCAGTTTCAAGATTAAGTGATTGATTCTTTATCTACTGTCTTTGCCCAATTGATAAATTGATATACATGTGTATAACTCTGGGAATTCCATCTAAAATGAATCAAATCTGAAAACAGTTTCCCCCTGAACCTCTCAAAATCAGCTGAATTCTTATGTACAATAACATCAGTCAATTTAATATATTGCATATATGTATGTAGGTATATTAAAGGAATGCGTGCAAAATAATGCAAAGTTGCAGGTCCTTGAAGTATAATCACAATTCCAAAAAGCTTTCAATGGGTCAACAATGTGGACCACAGGCAGACCAGTTGGGCACTAGAACTCTTTACTGAAATCCTGCTGTAATGATAGTTGTTATTATAGTTGCTGGTGTCATAGATGCAGTTTAACATGGTCTTGCTGAAATATGCAAGGAGTCTCCGACAAAAGATGCCTCAATAGGTGCATTATGTTGCTCTAAAGCCTGTATATACCTCTCAGCATCCATGTTTCCTTTCTATATTTCAGATTTCAATTTATCTGACCACAGAACAGTTTGGCTCAGTCCATTTTGAGTGACCTTTGACCTGGCAAAAACAGTGGCATTTCTGGCTGCTTCTTTGCATGGCAGAGCTTTAACCTGGATGGGTGGATGGATCAGTGAACTGTTCTGATATGTACTGTAGATGATGATACATTCAAAGTCTTTGTCATTTTGCTTTGAGGAACATTTTTCTGAAGTTGTTCCATAATGTATTTATATGAATCCTTTTCCAGAGGAACCTCTGCCCAGCTTTACTTCTGAGGAACTTTAAAATGTTCCTCCAGCTGTTTCTTTTCCAACATTTTCATAAAGATTTTCAAATCATTGCATTTTTAAAAATTTATCCTTATTGCATCCCAAACATTTTGGAATTGTGGTTGTAGAAAGGAATGAGTTGAAATTTTGCCCTGTTTGATTTCCATATTCATGATAAAAGGGCTCAAAAATGCTGGAAAAAACATTTTAAAGATTAAGAAGTGGAAAATTCCAGCCCACCTCTTTTTATTATAAGGACCTGTACTGTACCTCATAAAATATCCATAGTATTCAGGTGGCTTCATTAAATATACTAAGCTTATAGACCCTATATTGTGTATTTTACTATAATGCAGCAGAAATATATATATGCATGGCAGAGTAGTTTCCTGTTCTATATTCATAATGCATTGCAGATCATGGTAAATTGCAATGACTACATGTTTTTTCTTGTAATTATCAAAATTGTCTTTTGTTCCTGACCCTAACAAAAGTTACACTTTACACCTGGGCAAACCGAATATATTTATATTTTTTGTAATCTGTAAAAATGTAATTTTATCTTTATGTCATCTGTTACTATGACTATGACTCATGGTGTGTGGATGAAAATATAATAGTTTAATAAACAGACACAGTTATTACTGTCAAGCTGAGAGTCAGATGATGAGATCTATACTAGTCGCATATCTGTTCGATATTAGCAAAGAGTCAGATTGGGTTGTACATGTATCACTGCTGGATCCATTTTATCAGTAGAGTTTAATTAAACTTCAGAAAACTTCAAGCTCCAGTTATTTTTTCCACTAAAACACACACACACACACACACTCACACACACACACACACACACACACACCAGCTGGTGGATTCAAAGCCTGGACCACCTTCGCTGTGAGGCAACAGTGCTTACCGCTGTTCCACTTCAAGGATCTCAACCATTTAATAACAAAAACATCAGCTGAACCTTCAGCTGGTCATCGATGCTTCTTTCCTCTTTCAGTCTGGCAGGCACCAATTTTTATTCATCCCGACACCCAGCTCTCTTTTCTCCTCTTACACAGAAACTGCACACCATTCCCACCTCCTTGTTTCTTCCACCTCACCAGGTCTTGCCCTCAGTCTTCATCCTGTCCCCTCTCGGTTCACTGTGACAAGTTGCATTGACTTTTTTCTTTTATAAGATTATTTAGATCTTAAATACCTTTTGCAGAAGATGTCTATTAATGAAAGAATTATGTGCTGACACTGTGAATCCTGGCCCAGATACATGTGATTTATCAAAGTAGCCTTGCTTTCACTTGCTGTTTGTACTACTGCAAATTAAAAGTGAATTTCAGCTTTGAATGAGCTGTAAATCATTTATCAGCCGTTCAGAATCACCTGTGCCCTGCAGTTCTCACCATTTTAATTAATATTCCCCTATGAGCTTCATCGGTGTGAGAAGAGTGATAATTCAGTCCTGCAACTGAGAGATTATCTTTGTTAAATTTTACACTAGAGCACTGCTGGTGAGTGACCATGTGGCAAATTCTAAAATAAAATAAATTTAGGATTAAGGAGGGTTTTTTTCAACCTTTTTTAGCATTTACAGATTAAGATATTCTCAGCAGTGAAACGTGCAGCGTCACAATGAGTTAGTTGTCTCTCCTCCCTTCTGCTTTTTAAAAGTGGGGCTTGGGTGCAGAAGACAGAAAGCTTGCATGAAAAGACAGATTATAAAATTATGTCGTTCGGCTTCCCGCTGCACTCGTTTCCCCCAGTGTACCACTCTGTCTCCAATTCCTCAGAGCCTGTGTGACTGAGAGCACTCTGAATCATTTCCCGGCAACAGCAATAAAACACAATGATATACAAGGTCCACCATCAAAATTTGCTGTTGCCATGGTAACAGTCAGCAGTTTTCAGCAAGTGATTCTTGGGAACATTAGTCTGGAAAGATATTTCTATTTCACTGAGGTTAGCTAATCCGTTCATTCAATTTAGCCGTTTGTTTGAGCTGAAATGTCATCGCTACCATATTATTTAGTCGACTAGATGATGGTATGAGGAATCTTGGAAACAAAATTGTTTAGTGAGCCGCTAATGAATGTCACATGAAGCTGACATGCAAAGAAAATCAGCAGTCATTTTATGCCGGTGAAGACCTTTGTACGCTTGCACTGGTTGTTGCATCTGTCCTCATCTGTGCGATATGTTGCATGTGACATGTACATAGTGATATAATAAATTAGATCATGATTTAGTATTTCATGGTGCAGTCCATCCTGGTATAAATATATATGTTTGGGTTCTTAATATTTCCACAATACTTCCATGTTTTTGCTGGACAGCTCAGTGCATCATGATAAAGCTTATATTCTAAATAATGTCATATATTAAGTTATAAAAGATACTATGCCATGGTGCCATGCCATATAATAATAGTGAAATTTAAAAGGCTTTGAAAACCAGTCCTGTATTTTGTAACCCTGCAGCAATCCAGATGTCTGTGAAACATTCTTGATGTTTTGGGCCATTTGTCTATGTGGGACCAAGATACAGCAAACCACAAAGACTAAATGAACTAATAAATACAGTTAAAGGACTTTGCAAAGACAATCCAACAACTGTGATTTGGTGTGTGGACAATTAGGTTTAATCAAATGTGGCGGCATGTGCTTTGTTTCATGTGGACCGCACATTCAGAGCCATTGGTCTCGTGTTCCTCTCACTGATTTGAAGTGGGTGGGAGTCTGTGATGTCACATATTTTCCTGCATCGGTTATAATCAATATTTTCATGACAAACAGATGTAATTCTTACCTGTTGCATGAAGGACATTGTGGCACTATATAACTGTGTGCAGCAAAGTGTGTTTTTGTTTTTTGGCTCACAACAGTGCAGCTTTGATTCAGTATCCCTCTCACAGGGCTGTTTCTTGGTAACATACAGTTATTTTTACTATAAAGCTTTAAAAATCCATGGCACAAAACCTGCCGCAGACCACATGAGCTGGTGAACATTTAGCAACTGATAATACAGGTATTGTAATTTTTTCCAGACTTCCATTGTCCAATTTTGGTGAGTCGGAGTCCGTTTCCTGTCTTAGCTGACAGCAGTGTTACCCAGTGTGGTCTTCAGCTGCTGTAGCCCATCTGCTTCAAGCATCAATGAGCTGCGCATTCAGAGACGCTCTTCACTCTATAGTCATTCTCCTCTGATCTCTGGTATCAACAAGGCATTTTCTCTCAGAGAACTGCTGCTCACTTTTCACATTTCTCTTTTCCTTTCTTTTTTTCCCCGACCATTCCTAGAGCCAGTTGTGTGGGAAATTCCCAGTAAATCAGCAGTTACTCCCCATCTGGCACCAACAACCGTACCACATGCAAAGTCACTTAAATCTGTTGCTGGGTTTGAACTTCAGCAGGTCTGCTTGTCATGCCCAAGTCCACTGAGATGTGACTGGCTTGCATGAGCAGGTTTACATAATAAAACAGCCAGTGAGTATGCATACTGTAATATGGCAAATACAACAAATGCCCTTGACTGACAACATGGCATGAAAGCCATGCTGGACTGTCTGTTTCACTGGTGCATTATGTTTTTCTCTCACTGAATTCCATTCTATTGAGATCCTCCAGTTCACAAGTTTTTCCATTGTGCAAAAGGATGGTGCTCTGGCATTAGAGTCCAGCCTTGTTCAGAGAACATGCATGGCTTTTCTGTGCTGTTATCCAGCAGTTTTTTTTTCTTAACTGCTTTACAGAAACCACATGGGTTTGAATCCCAGCACAAAGTAGAAAAAGTCCCGCTTTTTGTTTTTGTGTTTTGTTTTTACTGCAACTGTTGCAGCTCTGCAGCTTGGACTTGCAGAGATGTCCCCCCCTTCCCCCCTGCCTCGGCTGAGGAATTAAGTGTAATCTGAGTCAATATTTATGCATTAATCACCCTGCTGGAATTCTGAGGCTGCACATAGAAACGTGCTCTCAATGAACTCACGAATGTCCGTGCTGCTGCAGGCTCGGACTCCTTGGTTTTAACCGGAGTTTCTTGGTTGCCTTAGTTGATATCAAAATGCCGATTTAAAAAGAAATAATAAAAAGAAAAGGATCCGATAACTTTAACAGCGGGGTAGGAAGAGAGAGAAAGAGAGAGCGAGAGAGAGAGAGAGTAAGAGAGAGAGAGAGGAAAAAAAATAACGTCTGGCAACAGTCGATATTAAAAACATGCAGAGGGAGACAAGCTCGGGGCCTTCCAGAGTCAGGAAAAAGACTTCGGAGAGCTGCAGACAGGAGATGGGTATGGCATTTGTATTTTCCCCCTGCCCAATGATTTGTATATGAAAACATAGCGCTTTTATTCTCCCCCCTTCTGGGCTCTGCTTCTGAGTGATCAGCTGATGAAGAGACTAGCAGCTCGCCGCTATGCTGGCTTGCTAATTCTCTCCCCCACAGCTGCAGCCGATCCTGATAGCCAGCCTGCAGATTGCAGTCAGGTAAATATCCTCCTCCATGTCTTTCTTCTCGGGCTCAGGATTCAGCCAGGGTACATCGCATGGGAAGAGAGGAAGAGTTGGATAAAATGTGTGAGTGTGTGTGTGTGTGGGTGTGTGTTGTAACAGATGAGAGGGAATCTTTGCCAGATTAGTCAGGGAAGAGGCAGGCTTGTTAGGAGATAGCACAGGCATGGAGCATCACATGCACACTCTGACACCCTTCCACTCACACATGCACAGTCAATCAGGCAGCTCTCAGCTGTGTTATACATCTTTGAGG
>VOQJ01002265.1:84417-109673 GCA_015052665.1 Apistogramma diplotaenia | reverse complement strand
AAAGGGCATTACAGAACATGACCTTTCAAGGGAAGAGAAAATTAACTTGAAAGTTGTTAATTAATAATTTGTTGAACACAATTTGAAAGGCAATTGGCTCCCAGCTCCGCAAGATGCTCCAAATCAGCATCATCATTAAAAAAAAAAAAAAAAAAAAAAAAAAAAAAAAAAAAAAAAAAAAAAAAGCTCCAACCAAAAAAAGAAAATAAGAGTTATTAAACTATACACAACCAAGAGAAGAAATAAACACATTCAGCAGCAAGTCATAACGGTATGATACTGTACGCAAACAGAAAGTAGGAAGACTACAGGCAGGAGAGGAAGTCTAAACACTAACCATTGCAGAGTGCTTGCTGCAGGTAGGAGAAAGGGGGAGGCTCATTGGGGGAACAAGGTCAAAGGAATTTTGTCTTTGTGCCAAATTCTACAGGGGGGAAAAAAAACGGAAAAGTTGTTTTATGTGGATCAATTTATGAGACATTATTGTGTTATCTGTGCGCAGTTGTTCTCACTAACCTTTTTTTTTATCTCCAAAGACAAAGAGACACATGAAAACATTGTGTAAACTGACCTTTGAACTGCTTGGTTGGAATCTGGCAGATGTTTTTTCAGGCCCAATGGAAGCAGACTGCCATGATGGTGTACAGGCCTCTGTGTAGGAATTAGCTGCTGCAGAGGAGAGACGGGTCACCGCTAACTTCACTTGGACCAAATAGGTTGAAGGTATGCTGAGTTTAGTCATGACTCATGATCACGTGAGCTAACTGCTAACTGCAACAACTGTGAGTGAATTTCCATCATTTCATGAGTGGTATAATCATCGTGTCAGCAACACGTTTTTATAAGGCTCCAGCTTCATTTGAAGAGGCCAAGCAATCTGCGTATTACCATCTAATAATAAATCCTGAGCAACCTTGTAAATTCTGAAGTTATTGAAAATAGTTTTACAAGAAAACTGGTGCCTGAGACAGTTGTGCACGCCAACAGTGCAGGTTTTAGGTTAAAAAGAAAGCTTGTATCAACATTTGAGGTGATAAAAAAAAATCTAATTTCTGCAGTAACGTCACTCCAATACAGTTAAAGGCTTCATACTACATTTTCCACACTGTAGCTGCACTCCCAGCTTCCCCTTTTAAAATCTGAACAAAAACAGAGTCACTCCTCTTTAAAAGAGAGACATTTATGCATTTTTTTCTTAAAGAAACTATAGCCTTTCTGAGTGAAAGCAATGAAATGTATTTGTTTAGCAAACCACTGATTTGTAATCTGTGATCACCAGCTCCACAAATGGCAAAGCATTCACTGGATGGTTTTTCATTGTAGCAAAGTTTAATATATGTGTGGGCAAAGGCAAGATTGCAACACTGAATTACTTTGTAAAAACTACAACTGTAATGAAGCTGCCACTGGTGTATTCTTCATAAATATGCAGATGGAAGTGTTTTAGAATATTAGGTGGTGGGTGGAAGAGCGGCAAGTCAGAAAGAATGGGGGCTCAAACAAACAGGGCAGGCTAAAGTAAGCCTTGGAAACCATTCACAGAGGCATCATCACCCACATATACTAAGGTGGGTGTAGCGACAACGTCTGGAGTTTTATTACTGATCACAGAGATTACATAAAATAAAGGATCAAGTGTGGGATTCTTCTGAAAACTAAAAAACTGATCTACCGTTTCCACTACTAATAAAAATGTCCATCCCAGTGAAAGAAGGCTGTCACTAGACTTGACATGATTTTGCTGCCTACAGTCCCCAATAACAGATCTTCCACCCATACAGTGGAGCAGGATTTCTGCAAATAATGACCTACTGTTGGGTGAGTTAGCACTTAAGGGAGCAGAGGATGACTCACATGCAGAGTCTGACAGCGCTGTGTGGGAGGACTTCCGGGAGCTGTGGGAGGACACCGAACGTGCACCGCTGTTTCTGTCCCGTGGAGCGTCCAGCGTGGAGCAGATGTCCAGATAGAGCTCTTGAGCCTGGAACACAGAGTAATGATCAAGATGGAGGGTCAGATTGAAGACGACCTTGTAAATGTCACACAATGTGCAGATTGTGATTTGGCTTCTGAGTTACCTTTACAGAGGAAGGGGCTATCTCAGGTGGTGACAGCTCTTCAAGGCCAAACGCTCTCCTCCTCTCAGCTCGCACTTCAGCATAGCTGAATGATAAGAATGCAGTATTAAGAGAAGCTAAATCTATCCATCCCCTACCCAAAGACAGAAGACATGTGTACATATACACAGACAGCATTTACCTTGACAGACATTAGAGAACATCATGGAAAGCTTACCTGACAACAGTGTGAGTACAGACAATGAACTCAGGTTTGGAGTTCCACTGGTGGTAAGTGATGTAGTAGTGAGTCTGCAACCAAATCCACTGCTGACCTTTGGTCAGGAATCGATAATAGCAGGATTTACCTTTTCCAAACTGCATTACTAAGGAGAGAAGAAAGACATGGTTGCTTTGATGTTTTTGGAGAGGGGACCTGGTTCCAGGCAAGAGGGCGCTGCCATACCTCAACTCTATTCTGGAACTCCACAGGAAGTTGGTCTTCTTCATGAGGAAGACCAAGACCCTAATCATAACCCTAACCTTAACGCCTGAGAAACGAATATAAAGGGAGGTTAAAAGATCTGAAAATGTAGATTAACAAACTGTAAAAAGGAAAATACAGCTGGCAGATTTTTAATTGTTTTAAATTTGCCGGGGATTAAGCACGCGAAGACCCACTTCGATCACAAAGGTCACATGACTTCCGGTATAGCACAACAACTTCCTTTGGAGTTCTGGAATAGAGTTGAGGTATGGCGGCGCCCTCCTGCATTTTATTGTACAATCTGTAGGGCTGGTAGGAAAGAAGCAATAGGTTACAAGCTTACATTGCTTGTGACACTGGGCTATGAGCTCCAAGTCATCCACATGATAGTAATCATAGCCAGAAGTTCCAAGGACCTCAAAGGGTAAATACCCTATAATTGGTGAAGCTCTGAAACACACACAAAGGACATTAAATATGTAAGAAATACTCCTAAAAAAAAAGTCCACACTGGTAATTGTTGGGATAATAAGAATATTTTACCTGTGATCCAAAAATAGAAACTTCCATTCAAGACTGTGTCTGGAAGTGAATTCATCACAGGGATCTTCCACATTACACAAATCCTACAAAAAGAAAAATCCAAAACCAAACACTGAGAAGGTTCCCACTAATATTTCACAGGGAAGCAGGGAATGATCGTGTTGCATGTACAGTATGTTCTTTGTATCTAAGCCGTACTCAGGTGGAAACAGTCAAACCCATATGGTTTTCAATATCAGAGTTGGCACAGTGCAAACATCATGATCATCAACATCAAGCATTTTCTTATGGAGACCAAGCAGCACCTGTTGAGGCTGAGAAATGAAGCAACTGTGCAAATGCAAAGAACTGCAGCTCCTCAAATGGTCACTTGAGGCTACAAAAGTGAGTCGTCCCCATTAGAGTTCCATGTTAAAGTGCCCAAATTTAGTCAAGGCATAGAACATATAAGTATTTTGGTCTCTATGGCTAATTTACCCATTCATATTAACTGTAAAGGGCCTGATTTGTTTTTTATAGCTCTTATTTTTTATTTTTAGGGTTTAATGTTGTCACCATGGTTACTAGGATGCTAGTTGTCTTCTTCTGTCTCAGCTAATCTGATTTTGATGTGTGCACTTTGGAACATTTAATGAAATTAACTGACTCACGGTATGGCTTGTTGTGTGGTTAGTTATACCAACAGCCCATCCAAAGAGTCTGTGCTCCAGCTCTGCTGAATGAAATTCAAGTATTTTATTAGTCTGTAACTTAGCCCTATGAAACAAGTGTCTGTGTGCAAAATATACACACACACACAATCGATGCAGCATCCCAGCAGCTGTTTTTGTTTTGTTTTTTTAACTAAGTTGGCTACACCCATCTTTTACATACTGTCCATGATAGTGCCCAATTTTAACAATCATTTTGTGCATCACAGTCAAAATGCTGTACCTTTGAGCACCAAGTAGTGAGAACAAATACACTTTTTAAAAAAGCTGATGCCTACTATTTGCAAAAGATTCATCTTGAGTCTGAGAAAAGGAAAAAAAAATCTTTCCATGTCATTTGTCCCAGTTGTTATTGTTCCAGTCATCCCATCTGACAAATCAGTGTAATCAGGATCTTTTCCAATTTGGAATAACTAGTCGGCAGACTTGGAGCCTTTACAGTAGATCTGTTTTTTTCTTCTAAGCATGCAGTCCTTGAATGGCACTTGACCATGCTATACATAGAAACTGCACTCTAATTAAATGCTAATGTGCCCGAGAAGTTAATCCTCAATGAACCATCACTACTAGAAACACGTGCTATTTTATGACTTTACCCTGAGATGGTCGGGAAGAGGCATAAAATCTGAGCTGATCTAAAAAGAAAAAACATGCTTCTGTAACTTGACAGATTTCAACTCAAAGAACCTTTTTGGGATCACGGTACATCCTCATGATGTAACAAGTTGGCAAGTACACACTGTGCCACACTGAACCTATTTGCCACAAGAAATTTTCCAGGGAGTGTGAGCCACGATGGAATCAGTGTACACCAAAGTGTGTCACCTCTCAGACCTCATTTCCCTTGTGCCACTGATCCAAGCTTAATGTTGCCATATGGACTGAAACTGCTTTTAGTGCCACATTTTAGTCCTCGGGTAACAGTGACAGCACAGCAACACAAACAGCAAAACAAAGGAACAGAAGCTCTCTTATTCACAAGAGGTTGCCACAATGGGTAGCTCCACATATTTGATCTCCTAACGCGACCCCCGAGGGATCTGTGTCTTCTCCTGGGGGTCTTTTGCTTGTTAGGCTAATGTGTAACCCACTACACTTTGGAGCTACAAGCAGAGAAACAAAGGAACGAGATTTTAAATTCAAGCTGCTTTTACCTTTAGAAACTGTGGAGTGACTAATCGCACCGTAGCAATGAGGCACACCTGCTCCTCCAGAGACGACTGCAGGCTCCTCGGTAACGTCAGCTCGAGCCCGTTACAAGAAGACGTAGGCACTGTGTGACCAAGAACGTGCACATTTATGTACATCTTTAATGCAGTTTAATAAATTCAATTTAAAAATTAAAAGGCTTCACTGATCTTAGTTCATCAAACAAATTTGCAGATTTTACTGTTGTTGTTTTTTTTTCTTTATTTTTTAAAAAAAGAGAACAAATCCTTACCATTGCTGTGAAACTTGAAATCTCCAACAAACTTGACATACTCATATACAGGTGGCTCTTTCGGGTTCATGTTACCTCTAGCTAGATGACAGCAAAACTCAATATGTGCCTCGCCTAAAAAGCAGATATGTTCATGGTTACACCCTGAACATAATGAAGTTTACATGCATCATCATAAAACCTGTCAACAAGGTGCTTCTTGATGGTAGTTTTGATTATTATTTTTTTATGACACCAATAGTTGTGGTAATGAAGAAATCTTATGGTATTTAATTTTTACTACTGAGCGTCAACATAGAAGCAGGAAAAGGTTCAACAGCATGTTCGTAGCATAAGGTTTATGTAACATTTCAGCAGTCAGTCGGTTCTTGCTGTCAAAGGGGCAGTTTTATGGGCGCTTTCCATTATGAACTCTATGAAAGAAACCCTTTGCTGATGAAGCACAGCGGCCTCGGGAAGAGATGGATTTCCTGAGATTGAATGTGTTGCTGAGTGTTGCTTAAAGGCAGGCAGTTATCTTTTCCACAGAAAAACTCAACAGTGAAAATGTTGACAGTCTGGGCACCGTGTGAAGAGCTTTCTTTTTTTCTAGATTGAGACAGTAGAAAATCATTTTTAAATTCACACCTTATGAAGCTTACATTTGGATTGCAAGTGTTAAAAAAGTTTTTTTTTATCCCCATGAAAAACAAAATGATAGATGTGCTGAAGAGATACTGTTTACCGCAGACTTGGCTTTGTGACAGTTTGCTATTTAGGTCTCTAAAGATAGGCCGAGACACTTGCGACGCGCCCGCTCTCTTCCCCAGAAAAGTCCAATAGTAACACAGGATTAAGGTCAGTGCCTTGAGCCTCCCATACTACACTGCTTTGGATTACTGTGCTAACATAACAGTGATTTAAAGTCTTAACTATGATACTAAGCTAGCTCCTATTATTAGCTAAAAGTCTAATCATAGATACACACTAATCATCCACCACTATCAAGCAATAAACTGCAGACAGCAATTCAACTCGCATCTGTAAATAAGCTTCAGTCAAAGACGCCTGTTTTTGCATTTCAAAAAAAAAAAAACCCAAAGATTGTTGCGTCAACATTTCTGAGCTGATTTTCAGTGGAAAAATTACACCATCGCTGACTGTTGTGTATGCAGTATTTTGATCTCCTGAAGCAGGAGACAGTCTACAGGCTTTAACCTTTCCATTTCCGCCGCGCTTCAACATGATGACCCAGACACAGTGTGTGCAGAGAGCCCGCTCAGCGGGATACTCACTGTCAAGGAAGTCAGCAGCAATGGGGTCAGTCATCAGCATGTGGGATGATAGCAGCTTATACACCTCCCCGTGTTCCCGCTCCGGGAGGAAATTCAAGATATTTTGGTCCACCATATCTGACTGGTGCAAAAGGACAGAAAAGGACAGTCAGCCTTTTGGATGTTTGACATAATCAATACACACATAATTTATGCATTTAATTGTAGTCTTTGCCACTTTTATTTTCTATTTTACTGGCACCATTTCAACAAGTGATATCTGACGCAGCAGTCTTAATGGGAGTCACAACATAATCCTGCTTCAGATAAGATTAATAGAAATACAAAACCAGTGCTTTTTCTATTGTCATGACTAGAGAGATGCAGCTCATACACTGAGTGCCTAAATGAGGTATTAAATGTTAATAAAACGAACATCCAGTAAACAGACTAAGTGAAGTCTAACAGTCAAAGAGGCACTGCTATGTATGCTTAAGTGACAATATGAGTTTTGATTCTTACATGAATTTGATTTAGGCTCTCTTACTTACCGGTAAATGGCCAATAAGTGAGGACACACTGTCAGACACGTATATGATGTTGCCATCTGTAGTTAATGCAACCAAGAAACCATCTAGGGCCTGCAGGAGGGAGGAGGTTACCACAATTATGTTACTGTGTTACAGTATGCTGAAAAATGACACATCTACAATGTTTCACAGAGTCTTGATTAATCCATCAGCACGTTATGCTGCACTTAAAATAATTCATTCATTTTAATGAGGATGTAGCTCTGCTTTTTGATTATCAGTATCAGCTGATTGCAGAGTTGAATAACAGGTATTGTGCAAAGACATCCTCCTAAGGTTTACCTCCAGCATTAGCTGAGTGAACTCCTCATTACTGAGAAATGAAGGCTTCCAGTCCTGCCTCACATCGCAGGTGTTGTTCTGTGCAGTGATGTCTGAAAAAGATGGAAGGTCGGAGAAATATGGTAGAATTAAGCCCCATTCAATTAAAAAACTTAAATATAAATCTTTGAAAAACTAAGTATCCACAGACTAAATAAAAGCTCCAACCTTTCTGTTTCTGCAAAAAGTCAATAGTCCTTTGCAATATGGTGGACTTGTCCATCTTGCGCGGATGGCCCTGGCCCTGCAGCATGGTGCATAGCTCTTTGATGAGCACATTGAATTGGTCTCTTCTTTTCTTCTCCGATTTGTTACGGGATGCCCTAGAAGAGAACAATTATTGCCAGTGAAGGACATTTTAGTTTAACTATCCTGTTCACACAAAAGCTAAGACAGCTTGGAGTTTGTTGTAATCTGTGGGTGGACTTTGGTATAACAATAGGGCAGGAAAAAAGAATTAAATGTGGATTTAATCATACAAAATTCAATTTACATTAAAAAAAAAAGGTTTTCTACCAATGACTAAGCCCAGTGGTTACATTTTACATCATAAGACTTACTTAGTTAATCTGGAGTTTAACCATTTATTTTAGACAGTATTGTTTATGTGCAAATGATATGTGCGGGCCAAAAGAGACCAGGACTGTAAAAATGTGACTGTTACAAAAATGTATTTTTTCATTTACCTTTTTGCCCTGTCCTTCTCATCTTCATCCATTAAATCATCCATGCAGCTATTGGTGCTTGAAACAGAAAGATACGAGTTAGGATGAAGTTCCTTTGATGTCATCAAACATGTGTGACAATGATAATATGACAATATGAAAGAGCATATTTAAATCTTATACACAATACAACACACAGTTTTCACGGTATTTTGTCTTGTCCCAGTAAGCTCCTGGGTGTCTCACACTGCTAACAGGTCACTGATATGCAAGTAACCTACTCCATATTTGCATTTTTGGTTTACCCTCAGCGTGCACACGCAGGCTCACATGCTCAGATATCTAATGGCAAAAGTTACCAGTCATTGTCCCTATCTTTAATAACAGGATATTTACTACCTGAATACACAACAGCAGCTTTATCAATGGGTTTATCAGCAGTAATGGAGATAATCAGTCATAAAGAATTGTGTTAAATGTAATCTGCCTCACCAACATGTGACTTTGACCTGGGTATGGCCAGAAGTCAGAGCACGTTTAGTTTTTTTTCACTAGTAATTTATTTAGAAAATTCTCTTTCTCACTCATTCACACTGACGTGCAGCCATCTGCATTTATGCAAAGTGTGAGACTGTAGCAAGACCCTCGTGAACCCGTAATTAAGCACATAATGACATTCAAATACAACTTTCCCCAAGCCTTATCTTTACAGTATAAAAAATGACTGGGTTGCACATCACAGACCAAACAGGTATTACTGCTACTACTACTACTACTACTGAGGGACAATTAACCTACAAATGATGTTACGACTGCACTCTGAACTGCGTGAGTGCAACTTATTATTCCTGTGGCATTGGATCGATATTAATATAACCCCGCAGTGATTCAGAAAATGCTTATTCTTGATGGATGTGTGCACCTTGATCATATAGGTATAAAAGGTTTTGTTGCTTTGCATTGCAGTTCTAAAGAGCACTGCCTGAATACTGAACAGCACACTCATCACACAGCTCAAACTTAGGGTCACGCAACTAATTTTCTTCAGATGTTCAAATCAAAAATTTAGTGCTTTTTTCTCATGTGTTATATTTATACAGTTCTTTCATGTATTGTAGATGTGTGCATGTATATTTACTATGGAAGACTTTGCTAGATGAGAATGCCTAATAAGTTATTTTAATACTACTTTGACTGACAGATGTCTTTGATGAATATTATTTCCACTTTATTTGTTTAGAAGCTGCCTTCTTTAAAGACTTGCCTCTATAGTCAAACTCATTGCATTTTTACTGGTTAATCACTTACCCAATATTGTGGCTAACAATCCATGAAGTGTCAACCAAAAGCCCAACTATACCATCTTACTAATTAACTTTACCTTAACTTCCCTATGCCATTTATCTACACTTATAAAGGATGTGAGATAGGAGATTAAAGCAATGTATAGAAGGCCTTTAGCACACACATACGCGCACACAACATATACCAGGTTTCTTTAAACTCTTAAAATGTACACATTTAATGCCTTCATCACACATGCATAAAATTGTCCAGAATTATTTGAACAGTATATTGTGTGTAGCTCTACGGTGTTGTTTATGAAGCATAAACGAAATAAAGAAATCAAAATTACGTGAGCTTGATTTGATACTCACTCCCATTCCCTGCGGCCAGACGGACAGGAGCCACCAAATTCAGATAGGTTGTCCATACTCACTCCTTCTGCCAACCAGGCCCTTTCTCAAGTCTTTGAAGTCCCATCCGCGCCGTCCTTGTCGGAACGCTCTTTTAGGAAAGCTTAGCACAGACCAGCTGTCTCACCTCCACAATTCGACTAAAGAAACACCAAATCCTGTGAAAAAGAAAAAACTACTGAGCAAAAACTGCGGGGCATGCATTAAGTCAATGATACACCTGTTCACCTGCTTGACAACCTGCTAAACTTTAACCTGAGCATCAGAATGGGGAAGAAAGGCGATTTCATTAACTTTGAGTGTGGCATGGGTGAAGGTGCCAGACTAGCTGGTCTGAGTATTTCAGAAACTGCTGATCTGATGGGATTTGTACACACAACCATCTCTAGGGTTTACAGAGGATGGTCCAAAAAAAGAGAAAATATCCGGTCAGTGGCAGTTCTCTGGCTTAAAATACCTTGACTACTTGGAGCTGATTGGAAGGCAACAGTAACTCAAATAACCACTCATTACAACAAAGATAATCAGAAGAGCATCTCTGAACTCACAACAAATTGAACCCTGAAGCAGATGGGCTTCATCAGCAGAAAACCACACTTGGTACCACTCATATCAACTACGAACTGGAAAATGAGGCTGCAATTCATACAGACTCACTAAAACATGACAGTGGAGGACTGGAATAAGGTCTTGCTTGGTCCAATGAGATTTGATTAATACTGAGATGGTAGAGTCAGAATTTGTTGTAAAAAAATGAAACCATGGACCCATCCTGCCTTGTATAAACTGCTCAGGCTGGGGGTGGTGGTGTAATGGTGTGGGGGACATTTGACAGATAGACCTTGGACCCCTCAGCACAAACTGAGCATCATTTAATCACCACAGCCTACCTGAATATTGTTGCTGACCATGTAAATCCCTTTATTACTTCAATGTATCTATCTTCTGTAGACTGAACTAAGTAGATCTGTAGACAAAAGGGGGGTTCAACCCAGTATTAGCAAGGTCTACCTAATAAAGGGGTGCGTGAGTGTAGACTGACTGGTTGTTCATGCAATCAAATCCACAGAGTGTGTTTCTAACGAATCTTAAAAATCCCGGATTAAAAGCAAACATTTTTACCACGAGATTTTAGATTTCCAAATTAGAATTAAAACCTTGTGTTCAAATTAGACACAAGTCATAGACATTAGTTAGAGTAATGTTAACACAATTTCAGGAAAAATACACAAGTTTCATTCATTCATTCATCTGCAAAAAAAAGAAGCAGTTTTTACCATGAGGACTTAATATGTTCTGCTGAAAGGCATTAATAATACAACATGAAGCAAGCTACCCATTTTCACCTGGCTAGAGTACTTCATCACTTAAGAAGCGCCTTTGCTTAGGATGAGCTCCCCTGACCTAGAAAAATGTCTGAAGCAAACACATCTTTTGATAACCTGGCCTGAAAGAAAACAGAGCGCACGACAGCCTTCTTCACACATCCTTTGTATATGGCCAGCTTAAACAACATGGAGCAGACGCCTCCTTTACGGACCAAAGTAAGAACTCACAGAGCCGAGCTTTGGCCTGCTGCCACTAAACAACATGAGACTGTATTCACTTAAACAAATTAATAATGTGTCACCAATGTAAATATATAGATGAAAATATACGTTTTTCCCTTAGTGTGGCTTGACAGAAGACCATGCGTTTTCTTAGTGAGACAATAATAAAGAGCAATTATTATATTCCAGGCACTTTCCAGTAGGAAAGCAACCCACATGCTTTCCTTTAACCTTGATTAAAATTGTTTGTGGTTTCGTGGTCTGGAAATAAATTCAACTCTGTATCAATTATATTCAAGTTATAATTATTGTTAGTGGTCCATCTTAATGCAGGCAGTCATCTGTGTTTGTCTTTTTCCAAATGTAGTGTACACTGAGTGGCCTCAGGGAAAATAACTAGATATTGCTTCGCATCTAAATGCGACCCACAGGGACAAGAGAATCACTATGACTGGAAATATCAGAGTGATGTGTTGCAGCCTTTAACAGTTAACTGCAAAAAGGAATAAAAGGTTCATGTGTAAACAAAAAAAATAAGTTGCATTCTGCAGTTGCCGTCAAGATAGTCTGCACCCTTTCCTTATTCATGAAAGGAATCATTTTATGTCTTCCGTTTCCAAACTCTTGTACCTATAGAGCATATAGAAACAGAAGCTGGTGTTTAAACACCACTTCAGCCAAAGTTAATTGAGCCAGAAACCACTTGTGCACCAACACTGCTGCACAAATGTAATTGCATGCATTCCTTAAGAGGCAACCTATGAAAAGGTGTTTATCCATGTACGTGCTTTTGATGAGAACCTACGCAGAACCTTCCTTCTCTTAGGACCATTCTACACCCCACAAAAGACAGAAACAATTTTCTCTTTTATGAAACACCACCTGCCAACTGGATCACTGCAGAAGAAATGGTCCATCTAGCCATGACAAGCGCGTCACGCTAATGACAGCGTGACACGATGAAAACAGCAGAGCTGTGATGTTAGCCGACTCCATGTCGACTGAATGGAGACAGTAGAATGAAAAAAAGTTGCTACCTGAAGCAACAGGTTTTGTGGAGATTTTTTTCTGTAAATCTGGTTTCGTTTTATCTAAAAAGGAGCCCGATCGATACTGATAGATGTCATTTTAAAAATCAGATAAATCGGCCAAAATTTTCTTTTTCCAGACACGCAAAACGTAAACACATTTCCCTCACATTTGCTATGTGTAGTTAATTATAAGAATACAGTTTAAAAGCTGATTTCTTTCACTGTTACAACAAATGTATTTGTGGTGATCCAAACTGGTATGCCCAACAGAGAAGTTGCAGTTTGTTAAACAAACTATGCAACATTAACACTGATAACATGACTGAAGGGCGTTTCTCTTGTCTCTTCTTTACTTCTTGATTTTCATTTATCAGCCCCTATAAATGCCAATACTGATAAATTGGTAAATAGTTACATGTAATACTGGCCGATGTATCAGCGTGTCCAGTATTTAGGCAGGGCTCTATATCTAAAAGAAAGCATTTTGCACTTTTATCTCCAGAACCGGGCAACTCACACCAAAACAATTAAGATACAGTAAGTCCCCTTAAACCCTGTTTACCTATGCACACAGTTAATGTGTCAAACTGTACCATGGTTAAACTTTTCAAGCTAATTCATACAAAAATCGAAATGCTTTTGCATTAAATTCAGCTTCTGCTGTTTAACAATTTGTTATCCAATCCGTGTGTGTTTTACCGCAGAAACTCCCCTCAGCTTTCTGGAACTGCTTCACAGCAAAATCCTTCCAATCCAAAATCAGAGTTCAGCAGACAAAAATCAAACACTTACCCACAATTTATATTTCTGGTTGCCCTCTTTCTCTATACGTCAACGGCATATATGTAGTCTATTTGTAGCCTATATGTAGCCATTTGTAGTGCATCAAATGGGTCAGAGTCAGCTAATAAGGTAAGAAACTCAAAGGAGAGGCACAAAGCAAGAAGATGTTCCTGAAAGCAAAGCAGTAAGTCAGACATTTTTAAAGTCATCACTTAAATGATCTGCTGGGGATAATGTTACCATTAACAAGCTGACACTTGATCACCACAAAATTGTTACGTCTTAACATTATGCTGCAGCTCAACATGTCCTCTTTATGACACACACACTGCCATCGCACAGTGAAGATTTCCACCCAAAGGACAAACACATGAGAAAAGTATATTATATATATGTGTGTGTGTATTAAGCAGCCCTCAGAATGAAGCTCTAAAATGTTACTGAAAACTCAGTCTATTATTTAATTGGGCCAGATTGATGAGAAATGCTCTCAGCAAAAAAACAAACAAACAAAACAACAAAAACAAAACTACTGCAGAGGGGAAATGCCAATGTTTAATCAGAAACACAATTTCTGCATTTACTGGCCTACTTACTGCCAAACTACTCTTTAGACTGTTTATGCTTTAACAGCATGACACCGAAAGAAAGGCATTCCTGAAATGTTGACTAAACAATAAAGCCAATATAGCAAGCAACAGATATTAACACTCATAAACTGATCTACTGAGTAAATGTCTATTTTGTTGCATAATTAATTAAAAATAGACACTATTTTAGCTGCTTTAAGAATCACCTCAGGCGGCTTTGTATGCATCTTCGCTCTGCAAAGCTAAAATAAACCTCACATATCCACCCGCATTCTAGTATTGAGGTTAAACCACACCTTGCAAGGTCAACAGCTAAAAAACATCCGAGTCTCGTTACACTCGTGCCTTCGGGTATTTAAATTGAAACCTGAGTGCACTTCACAAGGTGGTACACTCAAGTTCAAGTTCATGGCGAACACCATATATAAACAGGCTGTAAAAAGGGCCTGAAGCAATAACAGTGGTAATAAATTACTTCGTTTTTTTTTCTTCTCTCTACATGTGAATTGTTGGCTTCTTTTAAAGCGTGTAGGCTTTATCTTATAGTCTAATAGAGTTCTACACTCTAAACCATAGTTTGTTATTAGGTCTAATGAGCTTAATGACTATTATCACTAGTTTTTGAAACAAAAATTACTGGTTTGCATCCAAATTTGAAACATTATGAGCCTTAAAAAAATATTCAGTGTCACCGTTATATTATCCGTGGATCTTAGCTAATGGCGGCTTACCCTCATGCAAAAACAGCAACAAACTGGTTGTTTTTTATAGCATCAGAAACGTTAATACTGGCTTGCAGAGCAAGATGCTGACAGCATATATTTCTCCCGTAGCGCTCAACAACAAAATGCCTGTTTGACATCAGTGATTGGGACATGGCTGGCAAACATATGAGCGTCAAACCATAAGGACAAAAGCTTTAAAGATTTTCTACCACGTGATGTAGGGTAGATTTAATTAGCATTTTTCCTATATTGATGACATGCACATACTGTGTCCATGTCCATACTGCTCAGTCAGAAATTTTCTACAATCATGAGTATGCAGGGGCAAAGCCCAGTCTTTAATCTGTAAGGCCAAAGACCAGACAATGTGCTGTTTTGAATTGTGTTAAACTGATCAAAGACTATGTACTTCCTGTTTATTACTTATTTCACAACTCAAAATATTAGAATTAAGTCTTCAAACTTGGTGTGCATTTGATAAAAAAAAAAACCCAGTATATAAATATTTTGACTACATATTTAAAGTTAGGAGTCTGATACATCAACAATCAAGAGATTTTATTGTAATATTAACACTGAGGCAGCTCTCTCCTTAGTGTCTCTGAGCGAGGGGCAAGACTGGGAGCACTGTGATTTTTCTGGTGTTTAATTTGGTATTTTTTAACAACTCTGCTTTTCAAATTTCAGGGCTGGTTTTAATGACCGCTGGATGCAATGCAGTACTAACAAACTATCCAAAAAAGCTGCACCGGTATTGGTGAGTCTAACTCCAATACTTGATTTATGTGTTAGCATTAATTAGCAGGTACCTGTGACTGTGATTTTGAATATATTAGCACTCCACCCTCTTGTTCAAATATTGTTGCTTCTGGCTCAAAAACCCAATATGGCGGCACAATTGCTGTGTCCATCTTTTATATACAGACTTTGATAAATACACAAAACTGCCTGCTTTAGAATACAAGCAAAAGCTATAAGAAAGTTGCTCCCTGGGTTTGCTACAGTGGGTAGTTCCGCATGTTAGATTAGGGAGAGTTTTTATGCCAGATGCCCCTCTGCTGAGATCAAACCAGAGATCTTTTGCTTGTTAGGCAAATGTATAAACCAGTGCACTATGTAGCCTCTAGGCAAAATCTGCAACGGATTCAAAAACAGAGTAGCTTGTAAATACAAGTTGCACCAATGGTTATGCATTTACACTATGGAGCTACAAGTGAGAAACATGCACAAGCTATTAACAAATGCATTAGGTGCCCCACCAAAAATTATTAAGAATTAAGGTTCCTAGACTGAAAGCTAAAAAAAACATGTTTATCATCTTAACAGTGATAAAACTACAGCCTCTGACTAACCGGGTGAAATGTGTCATGATAAGCTGAGTTGGCCTAATGATTCATGAAAGTATTATATATTACTTTTCGTGATCGTGGAATATCACAATACTGAATAATAAAAGAAAGTGAACCAGGGAACAGGAAAAGTCTGTCTTCAGGCTCTCAGACAGCCACTCTGGTAGTCCACACAGAAAGCTGTTTTGTGGCTCTTGTGCTGAAAGATAGCAGTCGTCAGTACAGCGGGCTATCTGCTTGTCGCAGGTTTACATTGTCTGACCACTTCCACCTGCATCTGGTTCCGAACTGACAGCTCAAGCTGTCAGGTAAACACTGACTGGGCCTGGACAAGCTTAATTTCAGCCAGAGTGGAAATGTTTTTAACGTGTATCTAGGTCTGGCTGCTTAAGCCTAGACTGCATAAAATCAAAAATAATTTCCACAGCATTTTTACCTTTTACTCATTTGATTCATTACTTTATGTAGTATAGTATAGTAATTATCCATCATCACCATTTACCAAAACACGTGATCTAATAATCACTCTACATGTGTGTACAAACATGAACACACATTTCAAAATGCTTTTAAACAACATTTAAAAAACGTTTCCAAATGTGTTGGTTTCTGGTGTAGACATAGCGCCCCTTAAGTGATAAGAAAGCGGGGAGCACTTCAACTGGTTGCAAACCTATAAATGAAAAACAGAATAAAGGCCAATGAGGGCACTCATCGACCCTTTAACTTTCCAGCTAAATAGATAACTAACTTTCCAATATGTACAGGGCAAATAAATAGTATTGCCACATTTCATGCAGGCTCAAACAGTGGAAATGGTTTGCTATGAATCCTGTTCAATTCCAAGAAGAAAGGAAAAAAAAGAAGCACCGGATGCCTTTTGAATTAGAAGACCGTGGGTTAGAGAAATGTGAACTCCAGTAGGCTTAAAGCTGCCAGGTTGGGTAACATCAGCCTGACCTAAGCCTGCTGAGAAATTATCTAAGCATATATTTTCCGGTGACATTTAACATTTTCTATGTGGCGTCTTAGAGGAAGTAGTGACGAAAATCCTTTTAGTGTTATGGCCATTAATGCCATCATCGGAGGGCACAGCGGGGGGGAGCGGAATAGGTTATTTCAACCTTGTAACCAGGGCACTTAATGACTCCGAGCTGAAAACATGTAAGCAGCATTCAAGAGCGCTAACGCTGTCAAATATATAGACTCCTGAATTTCAACCGAGCAAAAATATTCAGCCACTAGGTCTAACAATCATGCGGTCGCTCCGCTTTAATGGGGGGAAAAAGAGGCCAGTCGTGAACTTTGATGATATTAAACGGAGTAAGCGGGTGGCTGCAACCTATGACAACATTTTGCGCTCATCTGTCACAGTGACGCGAAACTGAAAGCTTTAAGTTAAATCTCACATACCTTGAAAACAGGTCTCCAGCAGAAATCCGGATCCACACTTAACTTTAACCAAACTAGTAATTTAAAAAAACTAAAAAAAAAAATTTGAAAAAAAGAACTACAACATAGCAGCCGAGCGCAATCGGCAGCCTCTGACTAACCAGCCAAGAGCGCTGAAAGCGTTAAATTGCATAACAACGCCTTAAGTTAATAATGTGCAGTTATTAATCGCCGGTGAGCTCTCCGCGGCTGTGACAGTCCTAATTTATCAACAGCAGAGGACCAAATTTCTCATTCCTGTTTTTTTTTTCTCCCCCTGTAGTTGCGAGCTGTCTTTTTTTTTTCCAGGCTCTGTACTCCACATCCTCCGCTGGCAGCGGCTTGTAAACAGGACCGAGTGGCTGAGAGCAGAGAAAGTAGGTCAGCTGGTAGCTCAATACTCGGGTAACGAAGGCAGCAGCGGCACAAGCAGCGATCGGCTGTGCAACACAACCGAAAGCAACCTGCGCTGCTGACCGGGAAGGAGGGGGCAGATTGCAATCTTTAACACGTGCTTAATGAATAATAACCCACTAAATGTCATTAGAGGGCTGTAAAGAGAAATATATGTAAAATGGACTTGCGAGCGTTTCAAACTGTGAAGCCTACTAAGGTTGGCCATAGGAGGCTAACCTAACCTTTAATCTACTTAGCTCTAGGTTTACATTCACAAGAAGGAATTTATAGGGGGTGATGACATGATGAAAAATGACCTTACAGGTACTGCTGGTATATTAAGGCAAATCACATGTGACGGAGGAGGGGGAGGAGGTGGTGGTGGTGAATGGTGCCTCCTCCCTGCCAGCAAGACGGAGCAGATTAGCCAGTCTGACCCTGTTTATAAGTTTATAAACCATTTATTTAAATCTGTAGGGTGGAGGATGAGGGGGCAGGCCATACAGAAAAAGGATGACACTTCAACCCATAAGCAAAACAAGAAGCTGAAGACTTTTGTTTTTGCCCCCCTTCACTTAAGTACTTCCCCATACACTTCCTTTGTTTTGTTTTTTAAAACAACTTCCTGGTTTCCTTCTCCCTCAGCTGAAGTCCCAAATGTGGGTCAGCAGTCTGCATGACTAATTTCAAACGCTAATGATGGACAGGTTCCAAATACTTTGCATTTGTCAAATGATTTCACAAGAAGCTGCAAATGTGGGCATGCTGAGACCTCTAAAACAACTGACAGTGAGAATTTAAGACAATCTCGTTACATGTAGAAACTATTTGGAGATTTTTTAAAAAATGAGCCAGAGATTATGATTTAGACTCTAAACAACACTATTAGTAGGGCCATATGATTGTCACAATTATATCAGTAGAATATCTGATTGTGCCATCTGGAGAGTCTATCAGCACTCCAGCCACAGTAAGCAAGTCTTAAATTTTATTAAGATGATATAAATTCTACATGGCTGGAGCCACGATTCCACTGCTACGGATTATAGCTCTCTAAATTATTTCTAATAATTTCATTAATTTAATGGTAAATATACAAATTGTTATTTTGCTACTCCTGTGACAAAACGTAATGCTTCTTTAATCTTTAAAGATTAAAGATCGAATTCTTGAACAATTTGGTGCTAACAGTGTGAGACAGTCTTTTCACAGTCATAGTTTCACAACTGTGAAGCTCTAATAATTAGCAGAAGAGGATTGATGTTGCTATTTTAACCTGTGAAATGCCTGCTTTTTTCACAAACAAGTAGAACATGTTTTGAATTATATAGAGCAATGCTGAGTAAAACAATAAGAATAAAAAAAAAATTCAATATATTGCATTTAATCAATAGTTATTAATCTCTGTCTCTCTTCCACAGCATATCTTTTGTCCTGTGTCTCTCCCCTGAGCCCCAACCAGTTGCGGCAGTTTCTTCCTGTTAAAAGGGAGTTTTTCCTTCCCACTGTCGCCAACTGCTTGCGCATAAATAAAATTGAATAGAACTGATTTGAATTTAATTGAATAGGAAATAGCCAAATCTTTGATTGCTCTGAGTGCTTTTGCCCTGATGCTTTCATTCTTTATCATCCTGTGCTAGCATTTCCTTCTTATTCAGGATGCTTTGGGTGCATGAATGCATTTCTTTAATGGTATATCTTGTAATAAAGGTCAGTTACTATGTGAATAAAGAGTGCAGAGCACATAACAATCAACTGCCTCACCTGTTACGCCTGATCTCATTAGAGAGAGAGAGTGAGTGTCAACTGCTTTAAGTTAACCTTTGACATCAGAGAGCCTTAAGTGCATGTTCTTAATTAGATAAATGGAGCTTTTCATAATGAAGAATGAGTGCTGACCCGTGAGTGCCAGCTTGTACTTTGAACATTTTTGGTAAATCCTTTTAAATCAATAAAAAAGAGCAACTTGTAAAATGTAAGAAATTATTAATTAAGCAAGGAGAGCACAATTTAAGTAAAATAATCTCAACAAATCACAGAAAAAAAATCTTGTTTTCTTTTTGTGGGTCCTTTGTCCATCAGTACTTTCAAGCACGGTGCTAAGATGACAACAAAACAAAAAATGTTTTAACAGAAATTTTTAAAACAATCTGTAGACACATAATTTCAAAGTCAAAGCCAACCAAGCGGCTGCTTCTGGCTCAGCCAGTTGTAGTGATGTTTTATGATTTGAATTTCTCTCCAGATGTCCATGAACTCCAGACGCACATTTGAGGCCATGGTAGATATGCAGACCACTTGTCTCAATGACCATCTTAATGTAATGAGTCACATTTTCCACACAGCTGATGCAGCTTGCAGCTGTTGTACTAGTCCCAGTTTCAGTGACTGGCTTATAAGGTGGTACTAGTATATCGTTTTTGCCAGCCAAGTTATATGTGAAGCCTCTCTAGAGACTTAAGCAACCTCCATCAGGTGACTGCATCTTCTTAACTGACTCTGGAATCTTTGGCATGACACCATTTGTAATTTGTCAGTGCTAACTAACCTTGAAGCTAAAACCCTTGTATTACCACTGCAGTTACAGAGTTTGACACACTTCTTGCACACTGTCTGCCTTTAACATCTAACTTGTGCAACATCCTCAGTCCTGCACTTACAAACGTGACAGCAGAACTACAAGGATATCTGCAGTACTTGTAAGCTTCTTTATGAAACAACAGTCAACCACAACAGAAGCAAAAAATGTTTTCATTGCTCTGCATTAGTTGAAGGTGAAGTTTGTTACAGTGTAGCCATATCCAACAAAGTGAAGACACAACATAACTCTGAGACCCCCTACTGCACTGAACGCAGTCAGAGTTGTCCATTTTTTTTATAACTCCCATAGTGTGATCACACTGGTTGTTCTAGTTTCTGTCACAACTGAAAAACTTGAAAGTCAGGTAGATGACAGACACAGACTTGGCAGGTAGGGCTAGGCAAAGCTGAATTCCCATAAAATTTTAGTAACTACCATTTTGATTTATAGATTTGTGTTGTTGAAATGTAGCCAGTCAGGTCGTACAGTGCAGCTAAAGTGGCTGTTTGCCCTTTGCAGTCAACCTTGATAAAAACATAAAGAGCACTGACAAGTTAAAAAAAAAACAAAAACAAAACACTACAGGAATGATATATTGTTAATGTATCCCGAGGAAGCTACTTGTGATGCAGCCATCACAAAGAAGAAACTGCAGCATTTACATGTGTGCGATGGCTCAACTCAGATTTAGAAACTATGCAAAATGTGCTGTGTGCCAACGTAAACCAAAAATAGAAAACCACAGAGGTAGTGAAGCTTCATGGGGTGAGGAATGGTAAGTGTTTGAAAACTCCATCCAGAAATCATGCCATATGAAGTCATCACAGTGCAAACAGCAAACTCGTATTTACCCATCTGTCAGCTCTGAGAGTGCTTTACCCTAAAGGGTATCAGGAAAGAAAAAGATCTTGTGAGTGAGTACTGTTTCTTCTTGAATAGAGTGATTCATTTTAAGATTCCTTGACTATACCTCCTGTGAGGTAACTTGCTTGCTTTGTCTCTTAATGCCCGATTTTTTTCCTCAAGTTTGAGTAATACATACACAGTACCAGCAATTAAGTTCTTCAAAGGTCTGATTAAGTGCTGGAGTTCTCCAACGTGACCATTCATCTAAAAGAGGTACAAACAATGTTCTTTGGGCTGATGGAGCAAATCTAGTAAGGATCTGGCATTCTGACCCAATTACTCCACTGCGGTGGTGCTTAGCTTTAGTGCTGGTCAATCGGTTGTTTAGTCTTGACTGGGTGATGATTGATTGATTGATTTATTTATTGATTTATATAGCGCTTAACAATAACCATCTAAGATGACCAAAGCACTTTACAGTAAAAGTTACATCAAAAAAGTACAATAAAAGTTACATCACAAAAAAAAAAAATACACAAGTACAACAATAAAAGAAACATAAGGAAAATGCCATTCCGTTATACGGTGTTAAAAGCCTTTCTAAAAAGATAAGTCTTAAGTTCAGTCTTAAAGATTCTCTGGTCAGAAGTTAATCGAAGATCCAACGGGAGGTTGTTCCAGAGTCGGGGGTTGGAAGCAACTGAAAAGGCCTGGTCACCCCAGTGCTTGGGATAGCTAATAAAAAGTAACTTGATGACCTCAGAGATCTCCCATGTACAGGAAGAGTTAAACGTTCAGATAAATAAGGTGGGGCTAGTCCATTTAATCTTTAAAAACAAGCATTCAATTTTAAAATCAATTCCCAGAGATGTATCTTAATTTACTTTATTAAGCCCCTGACCTGTCCTCTGGTACCACCAAGAGATAAACATTTATTCTTCAAAAGTCTCATAATAGTACGTTTTCAAAACGCTGCAAAATGTGCCAGAATGGTTTTTCAGTGTCATCATGTGGTCCGAGTTTTATTTGCCACATCAGCACATCACCCTCAGTTGTGCTGAATTCAGTGTTTATTAGCAGATGGTAGCATGCTAACACAAAAGTCAGTTAAACATATGCTGACAGTAGCATTTAGCTCTGAGCGCTGCTGTGCTAAACTGCAGTCCTGTTTGCATTGTTGCAAATTCTCATAACAACGATGACCATTATTTACATATTTAATGGAACATAATGCAAACAGCTGGCACTTGTTGTGTATTAAAAGTGAATAAATCACCTAATGAAAACATCTGAAGGTCTATTTTATCTTCTTATTCCTGTAGATTCCATGGACACAAATACACATTATAGTACCAAAACAATGAGCAGACAATACACAATGCCAGAGTGATTATATAGAAACATTTTGAACTAAATTATTACTTTGCCAGCAACCAACAAGACATCGAAGATTCATAAAGATCTCCCACATTTTACTGCATTATTCACCATCCGCCTACATAGAGATTAGTGCCGCTCTTTTTATGTAGGTCATGCTATTGGATAATGAGATGACATTTAGTGCTCATAAGCAGGCATCACTACATAATGAATACTCATTGTTGCGTTCTTTACATCCTGCACCTTTGTCCAGACTGCGCTCACCTTCAATGAAAAGTGGACTATTTGTATAATCACTCAGACATTAAACCATATTACATCTCACTACATCTGTGCTGCTGGTATTGATGATGTCACTGCGGCCCTCTGCTGAAGCACTGACTGTCATTAATTAGACGGTGGCACTGCTGTTCACTGTGTGTTCCCATGGTAACAATGTGTAGTGTCTACTTTCCCCCAGCCAAGGCAGCTATGTCCATCAAGCTGCCAGTTTCCATTTTTTATTCTGGCCTAGGAGATTTCTCATACATAACTCAGGAACTCATTTGTTAGTCTGTTGACTTTTAATAAAGTGCCTTTCCAGCTCCGCGTTCTTACGACAGCAGAGGAAACACATGCTTTAGGACTGCTATGCAATAAATTTCCATGTTAACCTAAAGTTAAATACTGGCACCTAGGTTTTCCAGCATGTCAGTGTTATTATACACTATACCTTGAAACTGCACTTTTACACAAATATCTAATCAGCTGATCACACGGTAGCAACTCAATGCATTTGATAATGAAGCCATAGTCAAGATGATCAGCTGTAGTTCTAACCAAGCATCAGAAAGGTGATTTAAATGACTGAACATGGTATGGCTGCTGCTGCCACAAGTCCTGATCTACTGGGCTTTTCCCACATAACCATCTCTAGGGTTTAGAGAAGGGTCCAAAAAAAAAGAGAAAATCTCCAGTGAGCTGCAGTTCCCTGTGTGAAAATGTGTTGTTGATGCCAGAGGTCAGAGGACAACTGCTAGACTGCTTCAGGTTGATAGGAAGACAGCATTAACCCAGATAACCACTCATTACAACCAATGTATGCTAAAAAGCATCTCTGAATCCATGACACATCCAGCCGTGAAGCAGATGGGCAACAGCGGCAGAAGAGCATGTGTAGTGTCACTCCTGTGAGCTACGAACAAGAAACGGAGGCTACAGTTCACACAGGCTCACCAACATTGGACAATAGAAGATAAGAAAAACACTGCCTAGTCTGATGAGTGACAATTTCTGCTGCAATTCTGGGTGGTAGGGTCATAATTGGCATAAACAACATGAACGATAGTGGTTGTATAATGTTGTGGGGGATATTTTCACGGCACACTTTGGGCCCCTTGGTACCAACTGAGCATCATTTAAGAACCACAGCCTACCTGAATACTGGCCATGTCCATCCCTTCATTACCACAGTGTTCCCATCTTCTGATGACTATTTCCAGCAGGATAACGCTCCATGATGGAAAGCTCAAATCATTCCAAACTGGTTTCTAGGATAGTTCACGGTACTCAAATTCCCTCCACAGTCACCAGATCTCAATCCAAAACAGAGCGACCGGCATGTGGTAGAACGGGAGATTCTCATCATGGATGTGCAGCCAACAAATATGCAGCAACTGTGTGAAGCTATCATGTCAATGTGGACCAAAATCTCCAGCACCTTGTTGAATCTGTGTCATGAAGAATGAATGCAATTCGGAAGGTAAAAAGGGGAGTCTAACTCAGTGCTAGTATGGTGTGCCTAATGAAATGGCTAGGCGACAGCACTGTGCTGTATATCCTTTGGCATTACAGTAAAATTAAGTAAAACATCACAGATCTGTAAATATAAAACTAATCTTTCTGATAACTTAAAATTCACATTCTCTTTTATGCCCAGGGTTTTCATCTTTATTAAACTATGACAAACTATGACCACTTGTTTGGGTTGCTACAATAGTTTTCACCTCATTTTAAATTTCTTTATTTGGACCGTGTGCTCTGTGGAGCAGTATGACGAAGCAACATGAGTAAGAGTCTGACTCAGATGAAAAGAAATAAAACTGCAGTTAGAGTGTACAGTAGCTTTTTGTTGCTATATTTTCTCAAAGACATCAGCATGGACACTGTTCAGCTGTATTCACAAAGAAAGGTATGTTATCAATGTGGAGCATTTGCTTTAATTTTACAGACATTTGTTAGTGTGGCGTCAGCTACAGGCTAAAAATGATCGACTGTGATGCCACTTGTTAAAGAAGAACAAATGTAGAACAGTTCAGCACAGACGTCAGTATTATTAGCTGTGATCTTCATTTAAGTGTTGCCCAATGCTTCAAATACTGAGCTCTGTCTTCTCACGGAAAGCAGGGAACATCACATCCGCAGTTAGCTGGAGCGCCATGGCTAAAGCTTTAGAGCTCATCCAAAAGCAGAGGAAGGAAATTGGATTGGAAAAAGAAAAACCTAAAGAAAGAACTAAACGCTGTTTTTTTCCATCGCGCAATCAATAGGAAAACAGTAAAGTAACAATTCATTATGCCCCGCTTCTCAGGAGAGTTTTCCCACCAGCATCGCCCATCACAACCACACGGAAGCTTCACACTAATCCTCCCCCCGGCAACAGCTGAACCCCACTCTCTGAACTCTACTCACTGGGCAATCTTGTCACAGTGCAGTTGAACACATCCACACCTGTGTTGTGTGTCTGTGTGTGTGTGTGTGTGGGGGGGGGGGGGGAGTTTTTCCCCCCCCCCCCCCAAACTCCCCCTGTTAATCACCCCCACCTAATTTTAAACTTATTTACCATCTCATT
>VOQJ01002265.1:66943-84397 GCA_015052665.1 Apistogramma diplotaenia | reverse complement strand
CGCTCCTGACTATTTGCGCTGCCGTGCTCCCCCCCCCCCCCCCCCCACCGCCCCTCCCCAGTCCCCTCATTTATTCTACATTTACTTTTTGGTAATGCTTTAGTCGAAAGTGCCTTGTAATTATACAGCACGGAGTGTGTGGTGAATGTGGGTGGTCGCATCCTTTCAATGAGAGAAGCAGTCGCATAAACCAAACATCCTTTCAGCAGGTATATCCACTCTCAAATTTCCTCATAATTATATTCTTTCAACAGTTCCAAATGAATCACAGTTATTCCAAGCCTGTTATTGTCTGCTGCTGCTCAGGAAAAAAAGATGCAATTACCTAAGGCAGTGTGTGAGCAAATATGTGGGTCACCATTCTAGGGCATGGGTGGAAAGGGCAGCGCAGCTCTTTCTTTTCACCACTCAAGCGCAGATCGTAGGTTACATCTTTGATTAGATTCCTGGCTCATTATTATACGCTGCCTCAAAAAGAAGTCTTTTCGAGCCGTAAACCAGAATATCATTGTTATGAATTCACCAGTGAGTGTTTATAAAACTGCAACCAGCCACTCTGTTATGCAGGCTCTGAAGTGAACTTAAATAGCCTTTTGCATGGAGTCCATGGAAAAAATGACCTTATGTCTCCATTCCTATCTATTGCTGCCCGATTTTCCTGGTTATGAAACGATGGCTTCACTATCTTCAAGGCTCTCCTCCTGAAAGCAAGCAAGCCTCTCTTAAGTTTTATAGAACAGTAGAAAGCAGCTCATAAATTATTCTCTTTGAGGAAGCAGACACATATTGAATATTGGCTTGTTCTATGGCCAAATATCCATTCTGCCTAATTTTTATTCCACAGAAACCAAAAGTACAGGACTGCAGATATTTTTTTTGCCAGACTGAAAGAGCATTTGCTTTCCTTTTTGAGCTACACTCAAACATTTCATGTTATTTTATGTTACTTCAGGCTATTAACATTTCAGCTGAACCACAGGACACAAAATCTGCTTTATTCATCTGATGACTAGCTTTGTGGGGGAAAAATGTTTACACATAATCACAATAGATTCTCAAATTACATTTTTAATGACAAAAAGCTGCCTCATTAGAAGTCTCTGGAAAAAAAAAATTAGTACAATTACTGCTTTTTATATTTGTATGCTTTTTACTTAATTAAAGGGGACCTATGATGCTACTTTCCTACACTATATTTGTATTCATAGACTCTGCTAGAGTAGCATTGTATGGCACACAGTTCAAAGTAAATTTTTGCTATT
The DNA here is from genome assembly GCA_015052665.1 of Apistogramma diplotaenia. NCBI lineage: Eukaryota > Metazoa > Chordata > Actinopteri > Cichliformes > Cichlidae > Apistogramma > Apistogramma diplotaenia. Next base: position 83,135 of record VOQJ01002265.1, on the reverse strand, counting down.
ATTAATGAGTCTTAGCCTTTCTTGTTGTTAACTTTATTCTGACTGGCTGATTTCCTTTAGCTACACCGACAGTATATAACCTGAAAATAAGAAGTCCTCTCTAAAGTGCAGTATCACACAGCTAAGTTCGATGTTTAGAGAGGCCACAGTATCTGAGTGGAACTGTGTGTGCACATTATTCATGTTTTAATGTGATAATAATTCATGATTCATGAAGCGTCCTTCAGGAAACCTAAAATCACTGCCAGTTCTATTTAAAAAAAACTGTCCTTTTGGCTTCCTCTTGATATTAGGGCTGAACTTCCCTGTAGTTTTCCAAGCTTTATCACACATTTCTGTGTTACAGTAAGATATATACACTCACCAGGCACTTTGTTAGGTACACCTGTTCAACTGCTCTTTAATGCAAGTTCAAATCAAGCATCAGAAGCAACAGAAAGGTGATTTAGGTCACTTTGAACATGGCTTGTTCTTGGTGCCATTTCAGAAACTGCCGATGCACTGGGATTTTCACACACAACCATCTCTAGGGTTTACAGAGAATGGGCCGATAAAGAGAAAATATCCAGTGAGTTAAAATTTCTGGGTGAAAATGCCCTCCGCCCGGGGTTAAAGTGGGATTTGGCAGGTCAGGAACCCTAAGATTTGGTGTTAAAAGTATCACATAGACCATATAAAGCTAAAATGTTGCAAGTAAATTTATTCAACCTCATCTCCTCAAATATATACTTGTCTGCTACTCTTGATGCAACCCAGCGCTGACGACACACATCACAGACGGCTCTCCACCAGTCGCACACAGTATCACAATCCTGCAAATCCACTTTAGTCTGGACTAAACAGACCAGTTTTTCATGCAATATTTGAATAACACAAAATTTTTACACTTCACTTTATTTTGCAAAACCTTTCACAACAGCATAATTCAGCAACACATCATTTATCGATCCAATATTTAAAAAAAGCCTCTAAAGTTTATTTGGAATTTACAAGTGAGCATAAATACCAATTTATCAAATGTCACTTGCTGAGCAGTTTTCTTTCTTTGTCTTTTTAATATATAATACAGCAATTGTGCATTTAGCTGCCAAGACGCACTGTGTTTCAAACAGCGCACAAAACAGAATTGTATCTTTTCTGATATCTGTGAGCTGTTTAAACAGTGAATTTAAAATTGCCTGCCACTTTAAAAAGTTAATCTGTTAATCCCCTGCTCTTCTGTAGCACCAGGTAGATGTTAAAGTACCGCAAACACAACTTTGACGTGAGCGCATCACAGGGACGGAAAGGAAAAAAGGGTGTGTTGAAGGTGTAAGCGGGTCACAGGCTTTAGTTATTTTCTTAGTATTATTATCTCCATGGCTTCAGCTGGAAGCAATGCCGGGCTGCAACATATGAAAAATGAACTGTCTTTTTACAGTATTACGTATTACCTGCGTATCAGATTAATTACTTGTTTACTGAAGGTGCCGGAGTACAGTTCTGAATCTTTCCAGTCTGCTTTAACCCCCTCTTCTGCCATTTCTTATGAAAGAATGTCTCAAGCATTGTTAAAATGCCATGGCCTACCTGAGTATTGTCCTTCCCTTTATGACCACAGTGTACCCATCTTCCATCATGTCACAAAGCTCAAATCATCTCAAATTGTACATGACTCAAATGGCCTCTACAGTCACAGATCTCAATCCAGTAGAGCACCTTTGCAATGTGGTAAATGGGACATTTTCTGGACTCTATAAATGAAACTATGTGAAATCTCCAATTCGCTGTCATTGGGCATGTTCAGGTTTTGCCCTCTGACATCATAGATTGTTGGAATGCCCTTTTCATTTCAGCATCAGACCTGACATGATCTTATTGTGACTCCACTAAAACAAACAACGTCGTAATGCACGGCAGCCAACACCCTCGACTGGAGATCTGAATCACATCTAGGTCACACACATATGGGCCGGGCCCACACATACTGTGAGACCCATTTTTCTTCTTCATCTGACACACAAAGTGTGGCCACACCCGATTCTGAAAAGTAACCTTTTGTTGTGAAATGAGGATAAATTCACATCCTGTGAATCAGCTGTATTTTAGAGACACAAAAATCCATGGGCAAAATAAGAAAGAAAAAGAAAAAAATCACAGTTCAGCACGTGGTGTAACACTCACTACACTCACTGCTACTAAAAGAACCTCATTTATGTAGATCACCACTCTTTTGAATGATGAACTATTGTAAAAGCCTTTCAGAAAGGTCAGTGGTGCAATTTTTAAACGTATTACTGCAGTGTCATTGAGGAGCTCGCACACATATTCATAGCACAAATAAAAAGAGAGGAAGCAAAATCACACAGTGGAACTGGTCTCAGTGCTAGAGAAAGGAAATCTTTTCTTTAAAAAAAGAAAAGGAAAAACGTAATAAGTAGATTTGAAAAAACTAAATGTCTTAATGATGGCGTAATGGCTCGGAGCCTGGAGCTACTGTGTGCTTTAGAGCAAGAGATCAGCGACACCGGCAAGGCTGATGACGTCTGTAGAGGCAGTTATATAACTGGAGCTGAACATTTTGTCTGTCATAGTTACAAGGCCAAAGAGGGTGGCATGAATACCAGTCATACTCTCAGGAGTCATGTGCAAAATAGTTCCACTGACCAAAGGAAGCGAAAGGCAAGCAGGCAATCAGTATTCAGATTTGTGCTGTCGCAGAATATACATAGAACTAAAACGGAAAGGAATGGCCCTGATTAATGATAACAGGCTGCATGTCTGTCTCCTGCTTCTCCCGTGGCTTTAAACATTCCAACATTATCTCCTTACTGGAAAAAGTGATCAAGAACGATATACAGACATATAGAGTACAGCAATCACATAACATTAATGAATAACAATAAATAAAACAACCCAAAAAGGATAACTAAGTTGCATAAGCGATCATTCAGAGAAGGATCTTGTAAACATTATCGTCATGAATTATAATTGGCAGTTTTACTTAGTATTAATTCGGATTTTAACAGACATACTACATCACCTTCCATCTAATAAAGTTAATGGAGACTGTTGCTTCAACAAAACCAGCAGCAGTAAATGCTTTTGGCCTTAATCCAAATACTGCTCACAAACATCTCAGATGCATACTGATAAGATTTTATTGATCTCACTGCCATCATCGATTATCCCTGTGGGTCACTTTTTTATTGATTCTTTCATTGATTCTTTTATTGATTCCTAAACAGATTTTCTGACTGGAATTAAAGCAGTATTACGCAGGTTTCAGCGTCAGCGCAACAGTTATATTGTCACGGTCACAAAAAACACGCTAGCATTGATATATGGAAATGATAAAGTGTGAGGATTGTGATTCCACTGATAATTTGGTACAAGCGTTCAACTGGAACAGTTCTCACTACCCATCAGGAGTTATAGTTCTATGAAATATGATCACCGGACAACAGTTAGAAAGCCAGCAAATATATCTGTGGACTGGCCTTTATGTTGAGTGTATTCTACTTTAGGGTGAATTTTTGTTAATCTTGCAAAGGATAAGTGAGATTTCAAAATTACTGTATGATAGTTTTGACCAACTTGACACGACACATTGGACAAGACAGATGCATTAACAGTTGTTAATTACAGATGTCAGACTATCTTTGATTGTCAAGCAAAATTCTTCTTGTTTTAAAGTCCTCAATCTGCAGGCCAGGAGGGTAACATTTGCAACAGACCGGCTCTGAAATACTGCAGCTCTCCAGGAAGTAAACCAGCTGTGACAGATGTATGTGTTGGTCGAAGCAAATACATACGAAGTTTAGTTGTTGTTGTTGTTGTTGTTGTTGATGATGATGTTGTGATTGGTGGAAAATAAAAATTCCATTATTACTTTAGGCAGTTTCTGGTGTTTTTTTCAAGTTCAGCTGCAAAAGTCATCCAACACTGTGATGAAACTAATGCACAAGAGGACAATCCCAGGAAAGGAAGACAAAGAGTTATGTCTGCTACAGGGAATAAGTTCATTAGAGTTACAAGAATCTCACATTAGAATCCGAATTATTGCTTCCCAGAGTTCAAGTAGAGGACACACATTAACATCAATTGTTCAGAAGAGAATGTGTAAATTGGACCTTAATGGCTGACTATTGCAGAGAGTCCTGTGGGATACCAATCGAAGCAATAAGAAGGAACACAAAGGCAAAGAAACACGACGAATGGACATTAGACCAGTGAAAAAGTGCATTTTGTTTTTATGATTCCAAATGTTAAATTTCTGGTTCCAACCGCTCTGTTTTTGTGAGACTTTGCTATTGACATTGTTGGAGATTTATTCAAAATTCATAACACTTAGCAGCAGAGCTACCACAACACTATGGTCTGACCTGAATAGTTCTATTATTTGTTTGTCATTGCAAGAAAGGTTCAAACCACATCTCCAGGAAATGAAAGGCTATACTACTAAGAACAGAGCGATGGAGCGCTACATCAGATAACCAAGCTTCCAGAAATAAACCCAACTGGTATGATCTGTTGGACATCAAGTTCTCAGCTATAAAACTAATCCAGGTGACAACGTCACTGGATTAGGACAGAAAATTAAGAATTCAAAGGTCTTACCAGAGCAAATTTTTTGATTTTGGAATCTAAATTTTAATACATATATGTTTGTGTTTATATGTTTATATATTTATTACATTTATATACATTTAAATCCCCATTCATTCTGCAGGCGGTCTTTGTCCTCCAAGCTTGGGTCCTCTATCAGAGGCCTGGTCGTTGAGGGTCATTTAACTCTCTTCTTTCTCTAAACTGGGAGCTGGTTCCAAAGAAGAGCGGCCTGAAAGCTGAAGGCTCTGCCTCCAGTTCTACTCTTAAGTATCCTAGGAACCATAAGTAAGCCAGCAGTCTGAGAGTGAAGTGCTCTGTTGGGGTGATACAGTATTATATGTGGGAAGTGAATGTAGGAAGAAGAATTTTAAACTAAATACTGGATTTAACAGGAATCCAATCAAGAGAAGCAAATATGGGAGAAATATGCTATTTTTATCTATTGCAATGAGGAATCAATAATTACTGTTTAATTCATTGTCTTTTTCTATTTTAAATTAAAATACTAATAATAATGCAAAGTTAACTAAAAACCCTACACACACACAAGAAAAAAAACTCTGGCCCGCGGGCCAAGTTTGGCCCGCAGTGTAATTATATTTGGCCCGTGAAGCCATACCAAAGGCCCACCAGCTCCAATTGTACTGCTCCATGTACTGCTAATACTACAAATCCCAGAATGCTCTGCTGGTATTTTGGTGCAAAAATCCTGACAAGACCCATAAATGCAGTCTCCTAGAGTAACCTTACGCTAATGTTGGCACCGTGCTCCCCTCCGAAAAATGGCAAAAAGAATGGCAGAAAACAGGCGGTTTCTAGGCAGGTGGGAAGCAGAATATGTGTTTACATATGTAAAAGACAGGGCTGTTTGTCTTGTACGTGGAGTCAGTGTGGCTATAACCAAGGAGTACAACATTAGACGACACTATGAAACGAAACACCAAGACAAGGACAAGGACATGGACGTGACTCAAAGGTGCCAGAAAGTCGAAGAGATGAAAAGAAGTTTGGTTGGTTTAGTAAGCAAAACTAGTTAAGGTCCATATGAAAAGGTTCATTGTTATATCTGGAGGAAGATTTTTTTCAATAAATGTCAATGTTGGCTCGTGACTTTGTCTAGTTTTGAATTATGGCCCACTGTGTATTTGAGTTTGACACCTCTGGTTAAGAGGATGCTGTTAGGGTACATAAACTGAATAAATATATCCAGACTATATTTCCCGTATGTTCATGTAGATCTCATTTTTAAATAAAAATATGAAATCATATTTTACTGTTTTTAAAAGCCAATAAAATAAATTTCTAGTCTTTGTGAACCAGAAATTTATGATGAAGTATAAGAACTTTGGGCCCTTCGCAGCATAGTATCGACACATAGAAAATATGGGGTGGGGGTATGTGGTCAACAGAGGGTCCTACTGGTACTTTAAATGAAACAAATTTGATTTGTCCTCCCTGGTCTTTATGATAGAGGTGAATGTTGAGGAAGTATGTCAAGCAAACCTAAAATTACTGTCTTTTCTTGTAACTTCCTGTTACTGTAGTTAAAGATTAGACAACCATCATTTTAAAACAAAGTGACCCGTGGACAATGGAGCCAATTATGAGAAGTAATTAACTCAAACCACAACATAAACAACAGCAATTCAGTAATAATGTCACCATAGTGACTTGTATTTATAGAAATTATTTTTGCTCTACATAGACAGTACTGTGCAAAAGTCTTGAGCCACCTCTCATTTCTTTAAATTGTGTTTCCAAAAGAGAGAAAGCCAGACTTTTAAAGTGGTCAGGAGCAACAGTTCTCCAGGCTGTCAGAAGGTCTTTCAAAGTTTTTATTTGGACCTCGTTCAGTTCAGTTGTCGTACTGATCATTTTCAGAGGAATAGTTTTTTGTTTGTAACCAACTTAACACTGACCTGATTATTCAAGTATTAAATGGGCACCTGACTGAAGCGATGAACCAATGTTGTAACACAGGACCTGAGAGATACATCTTGAAATTCAGTTGATGAATCTACTGTTTGCTGAAGCCTCAGTGGAACGGAGACATTCCTCAAGAAGCCACCTATAAAACATGGTGGAGGCTCTGTCATGGTTTGAGGCTGCATTTCAGCCAATGGTGTTCTTGTCAAAATTGATGGAATTATCAAAGTACAGTCAGAGTTTGAGCCAGCATGTAATACCATCTGGAAAGCATCTGATCAGCTTCATTATTTAGCCCAAGCACACTGTCAATGCAGTAAAAGCATACCTGGGTAGAAAAACACACAATGGATTAGTCATGGATCGGCCAGTGTGGGATCATCCCGACAGAGAACAGAACAAAAGGCAGCAAACATCCAAAGAAGAGCTTAGAATGTCCTTCAAGAAGCATGGGAAACTATTCCTGAAGACTATTTAAAGAAATGACAAGAAAGCTGCCTCAGAGAGGTCAGACTGTGTTGAAGAATAAAGGTGGTCAGATCAAAGACTGACTTTTATTGGCTTGTTAGAATTGTACAAGCTCTGCCATATATACTGTATTTCCATGTGTGTTTGCATGTTTCAGTAAATCACTGCACCCATTTTCTTGGCAAAATATGAAGGCACGAGGGATGGTTCAAGGCTCAAGGCACAGTACTGCAGATGTTAAAATGACCCCATGGTGGAACCTGTGGGGTCAAACCTGGTTAGCGTTTGAGGCCTGAGAGACACATTCTTACCTCGCCAAGGAGTGCTAGAATCATCTTTTTGCAGCCATTTATTTGTTCCGTTTTCTTCAATACATACTTCCTGTTTATGTTTAATAGTGTCACAAAATATTCTTATCTTGATTCACGTTTCCTCTGCGACAGAAAGCACGCAAAACACTTGAAATAATAAGAGCTGTTGTTAGGTTAGTAAGAGGCAATGAAAGTCTGGTTCTGATGGAAATTACAAATACTCTGAATGCCTCTTTCATGTAGTCAGGGTGCCTGTTTCCCATCTCGCTCAGCTTTTTCTACTTTATTACCTTGGACTTACCTATTTAAATGTTTTGGCTGCTGCTCTGTCCAACTAAGCATGCCTCTGTGTGACTAACCTGGCTAAATCAAAGTTTCACATTGTATTTTTTCCAAGACTGCAGTTTTCTGTGGAATATCTTCTACTGAAATAGCATACTACAGGCAAAGGAAAAACGCCGTTTTAAGACTTCAAGAGAACAAGGACAAAATGAGATCCTCATACGCAGAAGGATGGGATCTCTGGTGTTTAAAGGTAAGCGGGGCTTAATTATTTGCAACCTGTGAGATTAATCAACCTGTTGTGAGATTTCATTCCATTTCATGTGTGTTTGTGATGAATCATCATGGGTTGAACATTCAACATTCATTCTATGTGGAGCGCTCCTCTGTTTTCTTAAAGAGACAGAAGCCAGAAACGATCCCTTTGCTGTTGCGCAGACCTACACCATTTGTGCATGCCCAGTCACACTAAGCAGCTCTAGCAATATTCAGACTAGCTTTCAGTTTAAGCTTGCAGGACATGGCCCAGTAACCTACTTTCCTCACAACATGCTCTGTAACATCAGAGAAGAGGCTGTGTGTCATCAGTTAACTAACCTTCACCACAGCAAAGAGATACAAAAGAAAAAAGGAAAAAAAAAATCAGACACGGCACTCCTGAAGCAATTAATCACAGTTATACGTCAGTTTTATGAATCTCCGAAAGGCCTATTGCTCAGTTTACGCTTAAAGGTGAAATACATGCCGTCATAACTTATAATATATATTTATTGCATTTAATTCTGCAGGGGAGGAGACTAAAACTAAAACTAATCATATGAAGAGAATACATTTCACAAAGAAGATAAAAAGATAAAATTCTCAAAAGTGCCATTCCACTGAGTATAAGGCAGCGTAATTACATTACAATAAATCTTGGCTATTTAAAAAAAAAAAACCACTTGTGGCAGATTTTCTCACAATTGTGAAATTCATGACTGAGCAGAACCTTCTTGGATTGGATTTCCCCTTTTTTCTACAGATAGTCCCGTGTATCAGGTGAACCGAACCCTAGCACTTGACACTCTCAAACCATTCTTCTGGGTTTCTGGGTAAACACACACACACACACACACACACACACACACACACACACACACACACAAATAAACAAATGAAACACCCATACAGTCTGACAGCTGACAGCCGGACCATGCTCGCTCTAAATTTGTTCATCGCCCACAGACCAAATTGTGATCCTGAAAGTACGAGAAAGCGTGGACAGTGGTGGATGAGCTTCTCCACGCTAAAGGATCGTGATTGGCTCCTAAAATCTGTTTTCACAGTGGCAGACCTTACACCAAAGCAGAATCCACCTCTTTTTCTAGCTCACCTTGTAACAATGTTCAGATTGTCCCATTTTGTGACAGGATTAGAATTAGCTGAAGGGAGAAGAAGATAGCATGAGTCATGAGGCAGGCCCAAATGTTTAGCAGCACAATATAAAGAGGAGCATATGGTGCAGTGAACAGTCCAGTTCAGTCAGTCATGGAACAGCCCATCCTGCCCCACTCAGCTGTCAGGACACATCCTCATCACTCCTCACAGCTCCTGGCCCAACCTCAGCACTGAAGCAGCAAGCCGGCAAAATGGCACAAGCCTCAACATGAGTATAAGTAGATGGACACACAGGATAATCTTTTAGACTATGACAGCAGCACATTTTTGAGCAAAAATGCCCTGGATCCCTGGCACTGGGTTTTCTTTAGCATCAGATCCCCAAACACAGTTGTCACTGCCACAGCCTCAGTCATTCAGATCAGACATTCAGATGTATATCAAATCTGATTTTACTAGGACAAGTGTCTTGACTTATCTAACTCTAGACCGTTTGTCTCTTCATACACACCCTGTCTCAAAGAAGCCACACTCATATTTCCTTCTTGTCAAAAGAGAAGCACACAAAAATCTTTCTTTCTTTTTCTTAAATGCAATCAAGTGCCTCTACAGTATATATGGCAAAAACCAACATCAGGATTCCAGAGTTGGGTCAGTACATAAGCTTCACCATACAGTAGACACAGCTTCACATAATAAAAGATACCCACTTATTATATAAATAAAGAAATAACCTAAACAACCATGTATAATTTTGACTAGGACATTAAGATGCAGAAATAGTAGTTTTTTTTGTTTTTGTGGCGCTACTGTTTTCTCCAAGTCTTTATCTGACTTATATCTGATCATGTAAAGACTTGGAGAAAATGACAGCTATTTAAAAATACACTTTTATTATTATTATTAGAAAGTTTGTAATTTGAAGACACGTTTATAACAAGCGTAACAAGTAACAACCACAAAGCCGGAGACTCACCTTATTCTGCGGAATAAGGATCCAAACAGGAGCGAGTGCGTGGGGGAAATGTCTTTAACAGACAGAAACCCAGAGCTCTTACATTCCAAAAAAGTTGCTCACATATGAAACTGCGCTGCAGTCAGCAAACGATTACTCCGGGTGTATTCAGGCTGCAGCACGCGGTTGAGGTGACCCAGCCTACCCACCTCACATTTGCATCTTCATTAGAGCGGCTCCTGTCCACGGACAGACGAAGGCTGAATGACGAGTCTCCAGCCGCAGCCAGAGTGCGTCCACACTCGCAGTCCCGCCCACTGGACCCCATACTATATTAAGTTATGTGAGCGCGCGCTCAAGTGTGGCCGATTGCAGCCTGCGGAAAGGCGGAGTTGGTTGTCTGACTCCGCCCATTCTCGAATCGTCATTGGAGGAAAGCGCCAACTCAACGGGGTTACCGTAAGGGGGCTCGTTCCACCTCCGTCCAGCCGTCTGCGCGTTTAAACAGAACTTTTCGATCAAACACCGCGTGGATGCGACACAAATTAAGATCGTAATGCGGTTTGAAAATGCTGCTTGACGCTTCACTGGTTTGCTGACTTGTGTGAGTCGGTCATTTTGCTTTCTGGGTCAGCCACAGCCGGTCTTCATCAAGTTTGTTTGGTCTGAGAAGTGCACTGCTGAGTCGCACCTGTCCCCCAGTTTTCACCTTTAGTCTAACAAATGAATAGACGCTGTAGCGCCACCTGTAGTTCAGTCCGTGCAGTGAGAAGAGCTCGAATAGTTTTTCTCACCTCTCATCTACCGTTTTACATTAGAGCTACATCACTGCAGGTCACAAATCATGGCTCTGGTCATCAACACATATGCTGAGAAACAGCAGCTCTTGGTAAAAAGGCTGAGATCTTAGTGGAAAATCATATATGCTTTTAAATGTATTTACAGTATTCTGTACAAGTCTTGAATCACCCCTCAATTCATATTTTGCTTCCAAGGAGACTGATTTTCTTGTTATTTTTAAAGTGGTTTTGAGCAGTATATCTCCAGGCTTTCTGAAGGTCTCTCAAAGTTTTTCTTTGGCTGTTCCTGAATAGTTCTTCAGGAAGCCTGAACAACTATTCCTGAAGGCCAGAAAGCTGTCTAAGAGAGTTCAGGTTGTGTTGAAGAATAAAGGTGGTCACACCAAATACTGACTTTTATTGGCTTGTCAGGATTCTACAAATCCTGATATTTCCTTAGTTACTGTATTTCCATGTTTGTTTGCACATATCATGACCAAATAACTCCTTTAAAACAAAAGTCAGCTGGAGCACATGTTCAGATCACACTGTTTGCTTTGGAAGCTTGTTGGAGTAAATCAACAAGTGGCCCGTAAGTAAAAGATTCAAACTTGGTATCTGAACAAAGTCAAATTGATTTGGGGATTTAAATATTATGACTAGAGTCAAGGCCTCAACAAGGGTAGCATGTATCGCTCTAAAATACAGGCAATAAGAAAATATAAACACACAAACCCAAAAGGTTACGTTAAAATGACCCATCCCTGAACAAGCCCATGCACTCCAGGAGGAATGGGACAGCCCACAGGCCACCACTGGCAATCTGGTGATGTGTATGCGCCACAGACGTGCGATGCCAACAGTGGACCCACTCAGTACTGAGTGAACTCTGATTGCTGACCATGCTGTGTTCGCTTTGTGATAAAACATTGCATAAAGAGAAGATATGCCGTCTAGCTATAGTAGGCCTCTCAGAAGACGTGTGGCAGTCTCTAAACCACCACTCAGGAGGAGAAACAATGCCAAATGCTTTAGGTGGATTATGACATGCTCATATTATACAGAGGATTGGAAGATGAATCTTGATATTTACGGTAGTAATAGAAGGGTCTATAAGGAGACAGGCAGAAGTGAGAATAACACCACAGCATATCAAATCATTTTCAGACCTATGTGGCTCCAGATATATGCTTTCTTTGTAAACTCTTCCACAATTGCCTTTGAGAAAGCTTGTGAGTCAGTGAGTCACTGCACATCATTTTCCTTTACAATTTTCCCCTTCCCCACTGAATAGCTATTCATGAGCAGGGCAAAGATCACATGACCCTATACGTGAGCAGAAACAAGTCTATAGCATCTCTCTGTGTTAGCACATAATGCTTTATCGTGGAGTCAAACCACACAAATAAACACACACACACACACACACACACACACAAAAAATTTTTTTTTTTTTTTATTCCACTGGAAAGCATGAACCTTGAGAGTTTACGTATCTGAATGAGTGTGAAGCCACAACTCGAAAGCCCAAGAACAATCAGTCTGCTTTGCAGCTGTGTTACCGGGCTGTGATGACTGTTACATCAACCACACACTGTGAAAAACAGTGAAAAGCATTTCAAACATTTTAAAGGGTTTTGGTAGTTGGATAAGCAAACAAATAAACAAACAAACAAAAACACAAGAAAAAGAAGAAAAAAAAACAGAAAACATGGTATTTATTTCAGCCTTCCAAATAACTGGTGACCTCACCTTGGTGGTTATTTGAGACTCAGACATGCTCTCAACCTTTCCATGAGTGTTTCAATCTTAAGTGAATGAATGGAGCTTTTTCAGTTTATAGATTTTCAAGGAATTATGTGTATGATTCAGCTTCGGTGTCACACACATACTTTCTCTGGTTTTATATGAACATACAGTATGTGAATACTACACCCTTAATGCTGACAGATGAACCATTTAAACACATAGGTCTGTCTAATTTGTGTACATAAACGTGTGTCTACATGTGCTAAAATCTGTGCTTTTACTACGGCTCATAAAAATAAATAAAAACATCTGCAGGCTGTGAAGTGTGACAGTGTAACGATGCACCACAAAAACAGATTTAAATAAAAACCCACCCAGGAAAACAGTAGTAAATTAATCACATAATCCAAAAGCCAGTTCATCTAAAAGTTACCAAGGCCCTTTAGGGGTCGCCACAGCGGATCTGCCTCCATCTCACCCTGTCCCTACCAAAAGTACCTCTTTTCTCCTTTTCCTAACCTATTTTCCTTGACCTCGATGGGGGAAAAAAATCACTGATGCCAGGGGAAGGGGAAGGAGAATTCATAAGGACTTAGGGAAGGAGACGACATTTGTGTCCTTTAATAAACTCGACGCCGGATGTCCACAGTGTTGAAACTACGACGTGCAGAAGATGGACAAAAAAACAACAAAAAAAACCACACACATCGTACTTCATCACAATGTGTTCTTACCCTTTTTTTTTTCATGCGGCTCAAACGAGAACAGCCTTCATTATAAAGGTTGGAATTTTAAAGAAGGAACACATAGGGCCAGATTTAATAACAGTGTGGGAGCGCAATGACTCCTTTATCTGACTTGGCTTGAGTTTTCAGAGAGACACGTGCTTTAAACTTGAGCTTACACTCTATTGTTTTGGTTAGTAGAGCTACATCACATCATTGTATATCATTTAGACTCTAAATGATATACAATGATGTGATGTAGCTCTACGTGATGTAGCTATCATTTAGTAATGCTCTGAATTTTAGAGCCCAGCTCTCTAACTCTGTCCCAAGGCCTATAAAATCGAATGCATCTTATTTTCTTATATTTATTTGCTGGAGAGTGATCCAGTCTTAGTCCTTACGCCCTTCTTTAGGATTTCTATCACCGAAGCAAAAATATCTCCATTCATCACCGATCCTATCTGAGCCAAAGTAAAAATTTATTTTCAATAATTGTATACAGGACCTTGAAGACACCTTGATCAGTTAATATAGCTCATAATCTAGAGAGAGCTGATATAAACCTGCGTTCTTCACGCAACTGAATAACTTGACAAGAAGCAGATTTTCTTGCAGCAGTGTGATGTTCAGAGTTCAGCGTTTAACAGCCTGTTGCTGAAAATTCAGAACATTTTAGCAGGTTATGGCATGGAATTAAAAATGCAGTTGTAATTAACATTTACATAGTGGGCGCCACTTTGTCGGCCTTGTTGACCATTTTCCTGAATGGCTCTTGACTGCATCTTCTTCTCTCCTTCCATACAGGATTGTTCCAGTCAATCCTGTGCCAAATGAGGTAATAAAGGAAGTACTGAAGCCCTTTCCTTACAGTTCTTGTATGAACTGGCTGAAATCTAAACAAGTTTGCTTTTAATATGGCTTCATTGTCTTTGAAGAAATGTATTGTGCCACTAGAGGGCGCTAACCTAAAGCAGCAGATAGTATGGGAACAGCTCGGGAGAGGAGGCCATTCACTAGCCTGTTTTAGCTACACACACCTAGCTACTATTAGCTAGCCGGCGGCTAACCAGCGAGCTAAAACATCAGTTTGTCTTAATGTCGCCTGTCCTACCAAGTGATGGCAAGAGAACAGTGTTCACAAATCGAAGCTGGTGAGTACCGACCGCCGCTTTAACTCGCGACTAAATATTTTGCATTTACACAGTTTGCAGTTGTGTGCCAGTTAGTGAGCTAAGTAACCGAGTGCAGCCCGAAGCTGGCTAACGTTAGCTCGGCTCAGTAGCTACATTAGTTAGTACCAAGCTCATGTGCTTTTTTCTTTTCAGAGCTGTATTACCTCATTGCCAGATTTCTGCAGTCTGGGCCGTGTAAAAAAGCCGCAAAGGTAACCCCCTGCGATAAGCAAAATAACAACTCGTACCGGTTAAAAATCGTCTAAATAAGTAGGTTTGCTAGCATCCGAGGCTAACTGTGTCTCTGTGTTGTTAGATCTTGATTGAGGAGCTGGAGGAGTATGAGGTAGGTTCAGCTGGACCTTTCTGTGTTTATTCTCATGTGTGGTTTCCGTAATGCTGCCCATCGTGTGGCTTTTGGGGGGACAGCTTTTCTGTATTTTTGGTCGATGTTAGATTAAAGAGCGCGATTCCCTGTCGGGACGAGCTTCGCAATTGTGTGTCCTCTCTGATATCATTTGTTTTAACTTTAGTTGGTCCCGCAACGATGGAGTTGGGACGGGAAGAAATACAAACGGACCTTCCGAGATTGGGTGAGTGTGAATAGTCATTATTAACTTTTTACTAAAATTGATGTTTTTATTTCACTTTCGGTCGACATTAACCTCTTCGCGGATGTCGACGTTTTAATTCAGTTACCCATCAAAATATCCTGTTTTCAATGTGCTTATGTTTATTTTAATCAATTTAAACGTGTATTAGTGCAGGTCTGTTGATAAATAACTATATACAGGCTATGCTATTGTGTGGGCTAGTAGGCGGAGAATGGAGATAAGGGCCGATAGTGATAGGCTGAACCAGAGCCAGACAGCTGTCAGTCTTCTTTTGGAGCCAATAAAATCGCAGTTGCAGTGGCGAGCGAACCGGAAGAGTAGTAGTAAACTCTTTTGATAGGTTGTAAGCTTTTCTTCCCCTCCTCTTTCTTTTCGTCTCCCTAGATTGTTTTCCAACTATCTGCATGACAAAACCGTGCACAAATTATAATAACAAGCAGCTATAAACCAAAAGAGGACAATGAAATTGTTGCGGGCTGTTTGTGTGTGATTGCACAGCTTGAATTTGATCATTATATTTCTTGTGAGTATCACAACAAAGCAGCTAAATGTAATCAACTTAAATTGCAGGAAGTCAGATTGATGTTATTGCCCCCTCATTTGCTTAACCAATGTATCAACAGCATGGAAATCAGGTTAAAAAGCAAACAAACGTTTTTTAAAATGAAAAATATAAGTCACATCAATTAACTCAACATATGGGTCAGGTTTAGCTTAATGCTAATTAATGGTAATATTTCTGATAGATTGATAACCCTATGTTGTCTTTCAGTATCAGCCTAAAAAAACACTTTCAGTTGGTTTTGATGAATACGGCATTATCTGGAGTTAATTATAGTAATTTAAACCTTTCTTTTAGCAGACATAAAAATGCAAGTGATGTGATTATGTGTTGGATATTTTTATTTTTACTTTTTTGTTAATTGTTGTATTACTATGTAATAATCATCTGTGACTTATACAGGTGATGTTGAACCAGCACATTCCTGCAGACTATCTGCTCCATGTTTGTCAGCGGATAGGTCCGCTTATAGAGAAGGAGATCCCACCTAGTGTTCCTGGAGTCCAGACACTTCTGGGGCTGGGAAGACAGTCCTTGCTTCGTACCACCAAAAGTGAGCATTTTCCTCCCATGCACCTGTGTATTGATTGATTATTGACAATCTGGCCATCTCACCAAGATGACTGCATTGTTTTCTTATTAACTTTTTTTTTTTTTTTTTTGCTTTTTTTAACATTTT